>JASDQU010369737.1:0-11431 GCA_032191745.1 Picea mariana
AGCAAATTTACTCTGGATAAATTATTTACTTCATATTGAGTCTGCATCCCTTTGTCCTTTTAAGTCTGAACACATTGTTCAACCCCTAAGATCTTCCCTATTTGATAGAAAACCTCATTGTATCTCTTATATGAGATTTCCTTTAGTGGAGGATTGAAGTGGTGGAGGCCCAACTAGAAGGGACTTAGTTTCTCGGTTCCGAACATGTTGACATGGAAGTTTGTCATCCATACACTTTTGTTGATTACATTTTAATAGAAATACTCTTTTCTTGTCCAATTAATGTCTTGCAAATATTTGAATTTTATTCCATGGGCATATTTGTTATAAATATTGATGGATTATGCTATTATATGTGCTAACTTTATATATTATCACCATATGCTTGTGTATCTTGGTTTTTGAGGACATGTTGCAGGTGTATAGCTTTGAGTTAAGTGCTCAACATTGAACTTCATCGAATGTCTGGACGACGTAGAATATTTATCTTGTCGTGTTAGCATGTTTGTTTATATAGCATAATGGAGATTAGATTTTATTTCTCCAGCCATTTCCTTTTGTTGTGGTTTACCCCATGCCATAAAGTGATTTTCCTCATAACATAATTGGCGACCATACTAGGGAGGGAATTTTTTTTTCGGGGCTAGGAGTGTTTTTCTCCTTTGATTTCTCTCAGTTATCTTGAGTTTCTTGTCGTCTAACTGCTTGATAGTCTATTTTCATTTTGAGTCTGAGTTTCTTGGCCTTATCCTTAACCTAGTAGTGTTTCAATACATATACGTGGGTTTTCCCTTGACAGACATGTACATATCTAAGTTGTCATTCTGTAAGGGGTGTATATACATGGTTTTCTCCTGAACAATCGTGTACATCATTGTTGTTTGCTTAATTGTTGAGTTTGGTGTTTGTTGGGTAAGTTTTGATGGTTTCTAAGTCTTCTTGGGTCTCTTTCATAATTGTTGAGTGCCTGCAGAGTGATAGGAAACCTCTCTTTGGTTGAATTTTCGGGCGATTTTTCTTTCTCATCATTTTTGTTTCATTGGTTGTCCTTGCATCTTGGGCTGGGTGTTTCCTTTTTGATATCCAGCTTGGTCTGTATCTTTTTGCATATAGTAGGGTCTATATATCAAGTTGTGGTTCAGTCCTTTCATTTTCATGTATTTATATTGAAAATACAAAAAATATGCATTTTTCATGTTGGCATTTGATCTTTTGGGTTCTTATTATTGATCTTAATACATGTATGGAAAGATTGCATCTTATTTGAAATCACAGAGTTGAAATGAAAATTGCATTTTGAAAAGCTTATCATTTGTTGAGAATTGAAGTTAGGAATTTGCATTATATTCATATTCATTTATTTTACTTGCTCAGTCATAAAATCATCAGTTTCATGACCACATCTTTTGAGTAAACAAAGCCACTAAAAGTAACGTTGATAAATTTAAAATTGATTAGAAACGATTTTATTTTTCAGGGTGCACAAACTAGCTTAATATTTAGAGCCTTGGAATAGGATTTTGTGAGTAAAATTCTCCAAGGCTATTAAACTCAACATATGTGTCTGACTAAGGGAGTGGTGAAATCCATTGTATAATTGGTGATGCCAGGAGGCTCCGCTCACACCAGAGTTAAGAATGAGGTTGTGCGAAGTCGGTTGAGGAGATATCCCTCCAATACCTTCTTAGAATATGAGATATTTATGGGGATATATTCGTATATGGGGTCTTGATAGTACCTTTACCTCTGTAAGAGGTGGTGCTTTCGATATTTTGGGCTTTGTTACCCTTCCCATACGGTGGACCCGACTTACAATTGTTCGCCTGCGCATTGGTTATATCGTCGTGGCATTAGTTGTTTGACATAGATAGACACATAGGTTACATGCAGGGGTTATTTTGGAGGTACCTCGAGTTAGATAAGGGTCATAAAACACACAAACTTTATGGAGGATTACCTCTTCGAGGGGATCTGAACGTCTACGTTTTGTTAAGCCCACAATGACCCTTATAACTGATTATGATACCTGTGATCTTTTGAAGGGATTCTCAGGCCCCTCTTGGGTGAAGCATACCTACTTTAGGGAGGGAGGCCCCTTTTAGCCACTTTATCCTATTTGTGTGCATATTGGCCTTTTTGTTTACTTTGTTGTGTTCTCTGATTATTATTTGGCCTTAGGATTTTTTATTGTGTCGTGAGTTTTCATTGATATGGTTAGTGGAGCCCCCATGACTCCATTAGTTAGAACTACCCAGCCCATGGTATTTTCTCATTCCATGGGATGAATCCTTTTCTATTTCCAATTGGTACGTCGAATCATGAAATGTAGCCAATACCTTGGGCCTCTAATATTTTTTCTCATGGTATGTCAGAAATATCTTCACACTTTCCATCCTCTATCTCATCGCCTTATGTGAATCCTAGTTTTGTGTTTGGAGGCATGATGCCTCCTTATTCTCCTTTTTTTGTTTTGTGGGAGTCATATCCCTCAACCAACTCTTACAGTAGGAGGTTGGAATATTCCTTCTTATGGATCCAATCCTAGCTTCACTTTTCCAGGAGAAGGTGCTCAAATGGGCAGTCAATCTACTTATTACACTCCATATCTCTATCCTTCTTCTGCTATGCCAATTCCTATGAATGTTTTTTCCCATGGGGGACCTCCATCTTTCCTCTGGTGTTTCATCCAGGGGGAGTAAGTTTTATAGTATGGGAAACCCCCTTCACAAAGTTCCTTCGTCTGGGGTAAACATATATCCTCACATGAGTCACCCTTGTTATGTCTCTTTCTATTTGCAAGTGTATTCCTCTGTGACGATTCCCTTATAACCCTTCTATGAATATGTTTGGAGGAGGATACTATCATGCTAGACAGGGCCTTGGTGTATACTATAACCCTTCTTGTCCTGCAATTTCTCAAAACCAAACTTTCTCAGAAACTTGGTCTCAAATGTCGCAACCAACCACTACCAGTCCAGACACTGCAATTCATACTAGAATTATATCACAAACCTCTGTTATTCATGTTGGATATAGGTCAACAACCTCTGCAAGTCATGTTGAATACCTGCAACCAACCGCTGCAATTCATGCTAGGGGCACAACTCTAGTTATTGCAAGTCATATTGGCACTATATCACCAACCTCTTCTATTCATGTTGGATATTGGTTGACAACCTCTGCAAGTCATGTTGAAGACCAACAACCAGTTGTTGCAAGTCATGTTGGAGGCACAAATCTAGTCATTGGTAGTCACACTGAACATATATTAGCAACCTATGCTAGTCATGTTGGGGATTCATCACCAACCTATGATAGTCATGTTGGGGGTTCATCATAAACCTCTGCTAGTCATGTTGAAGGTTTGTCACTAACCTCTACTAGTCGTGTTGGGCATTCATCACCAACCTATGCAAGTAAATTTGGAGATTTTATACTAGCCTTTGCAAGTCATGTTGGGAGAATGTCACCAGCCACTGCAGGTCATTCTGGGGGCATTCATATTATTGAGAAGCCTCAGCGTATAATACATAATCCCAAGTTCCTTTGTAGGCTTTGCAAAGGAGATCACCTTACTCATTTATGCTATGCTACTATTGTGGTACAAGAAGCGTGGTCCTTGCCTGGGGGCCCTTTGGGTTCTGAGTCATCTTTGGTTTCCCAAAATTCCAATCATTCTTTGGTTTATACAACAGTCATGACGATGCAATATTCAGCTGACACCACTCTTCGTTTTGGGGGTGATGAATTTTTTTACCATGTTGTCTCGCATCCTATTCAACTAGTGGTCGTGTCAATGTAATATTTGACCAACACCACTCCTATTTTGGGGGGTGATGCATCTCTTGACCTTGTTTTCTCACATCCTATTCAACCAATGGTTGAAGAAGTGTTCATGCTGATGCAATCTTCAGTTAATCCCACTCTTCTTTTGGAGAGTGAAAAGTCTAACGAAGTGACATTGCCAATGCAATCTTTGGTCAATCCCACTCGTCTTTTAGGGGGTGATGCATCTTTTGACCATGTCCTTAGAATTTTGTATTATATACCTTCTAAACAAGGGAGATTTCCACTCTCTTGGAGTATGCTCCCTCCAAGTCCTAGGGTGGTTTCCTTTTATTGGAATGATCTTGTAGAGACTCACCTTCCTTCTTCTACATCCTTCCAGATAAGGGGAATTATTCGATATATTGTAGATAAATTATCCTTTGCAAGTATTTTATCCTCCTCAACTTGGAAAGATTTGGGTTTTCCCAAGCTTGTGTCAGCTATCTGTGAGTTTTTGACTTTCAACACAAGTCCCGCACGAGAGCCCTGGCCTCCCCCATGATATGGTCCTTAGAACATCATCCTTGAGTCTTAGTTAAGCTATTTTAAAGACTTCTTAAACATGAAAATATTGTCGAGTGAACTTGTCTCTTTCACACTCGTTAAATGGATTTGAAAGGATGTCTATTTGGTGTAATTTTAACCCTTTTTTCGAACCAAGTAGACTAAATTCTATGTTGCAAATTATTAACTAAGTTTCCATTCTTAGCACTAAAGATCAGTAATTTATATTTGTTGGGTCAATTATCCTATTCCCTAGGTAATTTTTTCTTTCCTTCGAGTTGTACACTCTCTCTATATGAATGATTTCTCATTGTTGGGTGAATTCATTCTTTGTTATAATATATTTTCATGATTGGGGAAAAGTGGTTGCTCCTTAGGTCATTTTATTTGACCCATGAACATGGTATGTGTGAGTTGTCTCTTGCTACCTGAGTGATTAAATTGGTTCTTGGGAGGTTCAATTGATTGTTGGGCGATTTTATTTACCTGGAAAATATCACTTACTCAAGTTGACTCTTTTTGTGTCTATTCAAATTGTTAGATAAGCTAATCGTTGTGGGAAGTGGTGCAAGAAGGAAGTGATATCTAAAAATATATGGTGATTGCAGCATTAGAATGGTCTGATATCCACATAATCAAAGGGAATATTTACAATCATTAATCAATTGTTCATTATAAATTGTCTCCAATTTGTAACATGCAAATCTAGACATATCGATGGGTCACCTTTAACATCCTTAGAGATGCCAAGTTATGCACTCATAAATCGATTTAGATCTAGATAAGTATACCCGTGCTAAGTTTAATGTATCATTTGCATTTCTTGGTTTCTTCTTTTTTAAACAATGGGAGGATTTCCTTTATTGTTGGCGCATTTCTAGAAAAGAGAAGTTTGGTGGCCTCCAATATGGTTACTACATCATAAAAAAGAAGGAATTCATTGGAATTAGCATAGAAATGTGACTAGTATTTATGGGATGTAGTTGGATACAATAAAACAGTGTGATGAGAACTATGGAGACATTTTTCTTCTTTCTTATTTGTTGAACAACTCTTCACATTTCATCCACATAGTGAAATCTATAGTGAGATGAGGTTGAAGAGAAATTCATTACCAATACTGTCTCTTGGATAATTTGACACCACTTTGATTGAGATTTAATATAGTTGAGTTGAAGCTAGTTCTTACTCATTATTAGAGAAATCAATGTCACCGACTTATACTATTTGACTTATTCATAGAGAAGAAAATTGGTTCCCATGATTCCAAATATACAATATGAGTGTTTGGTATTATTACCCCCTCTCACCTAGGGGTAACTAGAGGAGATCATGTCTCAAGGTCCACATTGAAGACAAAGATCCTAGATTATTATCAAAATTCTCCACTTACAACAACATCTCGAATGCCTTCCCCCTCATCACAACTTAGTTTAGTTGACTTGATCATCATGGTTCATCTAAGGAGGGCAGTCCAACAAAAATCAGGTACATTAGTCATGGTTTCATATAAAGTGTCACATTTAATGAATTAGGCACTTAGGTAAGGATCATTGGTTGAAGTCAAATAATGGATCATGATTGCTTGGAAGTTATTCCTTTTTCCCTGTTTCACCATGGTGGACATCATATGTGTCCTAGTCCAGTATTTTCACTCTTTGGGAATAGGGGTACTACTGGGAGGCCTTGATAAGGTTAAAACACCACTCCCTTCCACACTTAACACATTCCATCCATTTTCCTTCCATTGTCCTATATTTTGGAAATGGTTGTTACATGTACACCAAAAAGGTTTGTTCCTTCATCCTCCTACGAGAATAAGAGATAGAATTTCAAGTTTGATTCATATGGTAAGAAATGAATGTTAAGGGAATGTTATAAATTCAAAATAAGGACAAGGTCCTTCCATTTATGATAAGGATTCATTTTCCAACAAAAGGTTTCCATTTTTGGCAACTTAATTTTAGGATTGTGGTGCCATTCTAAAGAAGGTCTAATTCAATCCACTCAGCTAAATATATGTTCTTTGGTATGTTATTCCTCATACCCAAAACTCATATTGTATATTTGGAATAATGGAACCAACTTCCTTCTCCATGACTAATTCAAATAACATAAGTCGATGAAATTGATTGCTCTAGTAATGAGTAAAATCCATCTTCAACCTGTACTATATCAAATCTCAATCAAAGTGCTGTCAAATTAGCCAAGATCTAGTACTAGCAATAACTTTCTCTTCAACCTCAACTCACTGCAACTTTCATTCTATGGTTGAAATGTGAAGAGTTTTTCAACAAATGATAAAGAACAAGAATGTCTCCATAGTTCTCATCGCACTATTTTATTATATCCAATTGCATCCCATTACTAGTCACATTTCTATGTTAATTCCAATGAATTCCTTCTTCTTTACAATGTAGTAACCATCCCATAGGCCACAAAAATTCTCTTTCCCAACAGTGTCCCAACATCAAAGGTGACCCTTCCACAATTTTTAAAAAAAGAAACCAAGACATGCAAATAATACTTTAAACTCAGCACATGTATACTTATCTAGATTGAACTTGCTTTACAAATGCACAACTTGGCACGTGTAATGATGTTAAAGGTGACCCATAGATAAGTAGATATTTGCGTATTACAAATTGGAGAACATTTATAATGGACAATCAATCAATGGTTGCAAATATTCCCTTTGATTATGTGAATATTGGACCATTGTAATGTTGTGACCACCAGATGTTCTTAGATATCAATTTTTTCTTGCACCATTTTCCACAATGAATGACATATCCAAGAATTCATCTAGACAAAATAGAAGTCGACTTGGGTAAGTGATATTGGCTAGGTAAATAAAATCATTGAAAAATCAATTTAATCTCCTAGGAACCAATTTAATCATTTAGGGAGAAATAAGAAACTCACATGAACCATGGCATGAGGGTCAGATAAAATAATATCGAGAGAAACCAATTCACTCTGGGCATGAAATTATAGTCCAACAAAGAACAAATTCACCCAAAAATGATAAATTTCTCAACACAGAGTGTATGACTCTAAGAGAAATTTTCCCAGGGAATATGATAGATGACCCAACAAATATAAATTGATAATATTCAATGTTGAGAATGGAAACTTAGCTAAGAGTTTGCAACATTTAGTTTTTATTAACCATATATCTCAGACTTGGAAGGTAATCAAACACTCAACATCCCAAAGTTGTTGGCATCCATACACTATAAGGAACAAAATGATTTTACTTTTGAGCCATCACATCAAATTTTAAACTCATCATGCTAACCCTTTAACAAAACCAAGAGAAAGATTTCACAAAATAAATTTTTCCACAACACAAAGAAATTCACACACAAAGACATTGATTTTGCCTTGGAAAGCAAAATGGGAAAACCAACTTTGAATGGGTCTTAGAGTCTTTGTTTTGGAAATATTTGGTTACAATGTAGTTGATGTTCTTTGTGCATTCTCCTCTCCTTGGCCAAAAGACCCATTGAGAAAGACACTAAAGGAGGAAATACAAAGAGTTGGGGGGTAGGGGAATCCCAATTTCCATGACCCTTGACTTCCCATTCATCAACCTTCCCTCCTATTCAATTTTCTTATTTACATTTAATTCTCTATTTTCCTCTCACATTCTATTTTTTGTCTTATTTGACTTTCACATTTACATTATTTACATAGGTTGTTGACCTTCATGAATTTCCAATTTAATCTTGCAATTATTGTGTCTTTCACCGATTCAACAGTTCACATTCAATTTGGATCACACCTCCCCATCGAGAGGATTTTTGGTCTCCAAAATATTGAATGAAACCATTCTAGATCAATGTACCTTTTTTTTTCTTCTCCAAAATGTGGCTCTGACATTGTCTGTGTCTTTCACCGATTCGACCGTTCACATTCAATTTGGATCACACCTCCCCATCGAGAGGATTTTTGGTCTCCAAAATATTGAATGAAACAATTCTAGATCAATGTACCTTTTGTTTGCTTCTCCAAAACGTGGCTCTAACATTGTCTCTTCGCTACAACTTTGACTCTAGCTCTAGCTCTTGTCCTGGCTATGGCTTTGGCTCTTGGCTCGCTTGTTCCCACAATGCATAAGATTTCTCACTGACTCTAAGCTTTGAGCAATCTTCATCATGGACTCAACATCCATTCCCATCTCCCGCTTAGTCTTGGAGACAGTCCATATTGGAAACAAATGAAGCCAGGTAAAATGTTAGTCTATGTTCAATGTGACCCCAACAAGCTATGCCATCACATATCAGTCCCTCAAAAGGAACTGTGGTCTACCTTCTCTTTCTAAGATAAATTTCTTCCCATCATGGAAAAAAATATTTAGTGCATGCACATGCTTGAAAGCACATCATGGAGTTCTCTAGAAATCCTCTCTCTAAGGTCATTGACCCCCATGCATCAATATTTGGCACATATTTAGGAAGGACAAATTATTTTGGAAGATTGCAGGTAGAAAATGGAATGGGTTTTCCTTTGTGGTTGGCATCCATCCATTTTCCTATTCGATGGTGATGCAAACCTCATCTACAGTTATATCTCCTTGGACAACTTATTTTCCTTGAATTGGAGATGCAAGTAGCTATCCATATTTTTTAGGATTCACTTTCCACACTACCCTTTTAGTTGTTCGTTTTAGAAGGTGAATATTTGGGTGAAGTTATCGACACTTCTCTTTCCAATGTACACTCCATTTGCAGTGGTGGAAAAATTTCATGTTGCTACTACAAGTATTTACGGATACACTCCTCTTCTCTAGGTGCCTCTGAGTTTGTTGTTGGATTGGAGAATTCCTATTTCCATTCCTCCCTTGAAAGAAATATGTTCTGCACCATGTGGCTTGCTTCTCCTAGCAAGATTCCACTTGATGGTCTTTCTTTCCACATAAATAAAATGCCTCTACATACCAACAAATCACAACTTTATGTCCTCTCTTCTTGCAACAGTGAAAAACAAGAGATGCCATGTTTGATGAGGACCTCTTCGTATTTTTATTCTTCTTTCTTCAACCAATTGAATTGCTACTTTTTATAAGTGATGGTGCAGTCTGAGTCTTCAAGTTCTTCTCATTGTTTCCCTTCTTCGATTCTCCATAGGAAGGATGAGGTGGTAGTTGGTTTCCACCTTCATTTGTTGTTGATATTTCTCTTGAAGAGCATACCAAATCGGGCATGTCTTTCGCCTTCACAAAATTGGTCTCCATGGTCATGGGGTTCACTTCTACCATTGAAGCCTATGCCTTTGTACTTGAGCCACGATGTAGCTACAATGGAGCTCAATATTCCTTGTCTTCTCTTGTTCATTCCTTGTCCATCATAGCCCATATTCCTTAGGAACTTGGAGCCAATGCATCTAGTACACTTTTCAAAGTCACCAATCTTATCTAGAGAAATGTCTACGGAAGGTGAGCTTATCAGGATGGTCTTAGTAATGGTGCTAGCTTGGGAAATGGTAGTGGAAGTTTTCCTTTCTTCTTAGTGCTCTTGGAAATCTACTTAGAGCCTCGTCGAGGCCTCCTCCTTATTTGAAAAATATTGTTGCACCCATGTCATCATTTGCATGATCCTATCTTCTTTTCATCTATCCAACTACATGACCTTCTAGCCAAAGTGTACCTGTTTCACTCTATGCATGTCCCGATTCTCCATGAAAACAGAAAGGGAGTCTTGGAATTATCCAAACTTTTTCTTTAGAAATGGAAATAGTTTGGTAGAGTTCTCAAGGTGCTTCTCCATATCTATCATGCTCTAGTTAAAAATTTGGACTTTCTCCTTCAAGTGGTCAATCTCTTCTCGAAGCTAAGAATTGTTGGTTGTCAAGTCTTCCAATATTTCTCTACTTGGTTTACCCATGCTGAGGTATTTAATGTCATGGAATTTGTCTCATGGTCAAGGATTCAACTGCTCTAATAACATATGAACTGTAAATGAGGAACTTGTATCCCACTGGCTTCATTGACATGAATCCTTAATGGAAGTCTCTTTTGAGATTTTTTCTCAGTCATGTAGAAAGTGCTTTGTCTCCAAATGGCTCACTAGGCCTCTATTCCCTACTCTATACAACCATATATTTCCTCTTCTTATCGAGATGACTATAAGGTATTCTGTCTGTGAAAACCTCTACTTTGGACGAGTGGCTAGATCCTTCTCTATGTAACCTCCACAAAAGAACCAATTGGAAACACAATATCAACCCGATATATAAGAAACAATGCTCTGCAAATATTCTGAAGCTTTTAATCAGATGAAAATTCTATGTGAGTTCTATGTTCTTTTGATGGCATGTGAGGTTGATATTGTTTGTAGAGTTGGCACTATTAAGTCTTATGATAATTTTTGGCTCTATGTAGCTTTCTTCACTCCGCTCTTAAGACTCTTTCTTCTTTTGAGACATGTCTGGTTGGAATAAGTGAGCTAAGCTAGATTCAAAGCTGTCTTCTATTCTTTATATCTTTGTTCACTCAGTACAATAGAGTGATCAATAGAACTTTGGGACTGTGGTTCCATTCCAAAGAAGGTCCAAGTTACTCCACTCAACTAAATAGGTTCTCTCTAGTATGTTTCTAATCATAATTGTTATCACCCAATCTAGCACTTGTACAAAGACTTCACAAGATGCTTGGTAAGTGTAACATATGGAAGTACTTACCACTATCACCTAAGCAATTACTTCCCTCATTTTAGTGAAGGATTGAGATCCAACACAAGGGAGGATTCCCAAGTAACCTCAAAGGATCCTATAGCAAGGGAAGGCAAGTCTACAACCCCTTATCTTGGTTACTTGATTGTACCACCAACTAGATCAAGATTCATGGTGAGGTCAACATGGTTTAAAAAAGGAAATTTCAATGTGTGTGTTAGGAGTGTTTCTAAGACAATTAAAAGTATACAACATAGCAAATGAATCAAATAAATGCCCCAAAACACTAGCTATCAAAGAAAAAGAAATAATTGTAATAAAAATTGAATAAAGAGACAATTATTTTCAGCAAATAACAAGTTATAACAACAACATTATGACAGACAATAAACTAGTAAATATGCAATGGAAAGGATCCTAACTT
>JASDQU010369738.1:0-10865 GCA_032191745.1 Picea mariana
TCTCATCTATAAAAGTCCATTTTATTCCTCGCACAGAGAATCTACATGCTGACGCATTGGCTAAGGCAGCCTCAACCTTTTCTCCTCCAACGAACGTTAAAATGAAATATTATATTGAAATCAGATATAAACCCTCTATACCCGACAATGTCAGACACTGGCAGATCTTTGAAGATGACGAACAAATTCAGAAATTTCTTATGGCAATAGGTGAGTTCTTTGAAACTCATCCAGACCAAGAAAACCAAAACGACCCGATGTGGATTATGAAAGAGGGTGAAGATCCCGAAACCTTTCGAGAAAAAATAGCGGATCATCGCATGTTGGTCCTTAAAAACAACCAGATCCCGAAAGGCTTAATTCCTTTAGAAAGACTCTTCCATCGGAATGACATACCTGTGAAATCCACTTTGCAGCCCCAACTAGAAGAAGTGGAGGATTGCGACATAGGAATTGAAGAAGAAGCCAAGATAGTAAAGATATCTAAATTCCTCCCTCCCAAGGTAAAAGACCAATACAGAGACCTACTCAAACAGTATACAGATGTTTTTGCCTGGTCCTATGAAGAGCTTCGAACGTATGATACTTCCATAATTGAGCACAAGATACCGTTGAAGCCCGGGTTCAAGCCTTTTAGGCAAAAGCTCAGGCAATTTAACCCCATTTTGTTGCCCGTCATTGAAAAAGAAGTAAAGAAGCTTCTAGATACGAAAATAATTGTACCTCTAAGGTACTCAGACTGGGTGGCAAATTTGGTCCCTGTCAAAAAAAAGAACGGAGAAATCAGACTGTGTGTGGATTTCCAGAACTTGAACAGGTCCTCTCTTAAGGATAATTATCCGCTTCCCAAAATGGACCATGTCTTGGAAAGGGTATTTGGAGCAAATCGAATGTCTATGATAGATGGGTTTTCTGGGTACAACCAAATCACCATGAACGAGCTAGATGGAGAAAAAACCGCTTTCACCACACCATGGGGTACATTCATGTACGATAAAATGCCTTTTGGTGTGATGAATGTAGGGGCTACATTCCAGCACACTATGGACATCGCTTTCGTCGGAGAAAGAGACAAGTTCGTAGTAATCTACCTTGACGATTTGATGGTTTTCTCTAAAATCGATGAAGAACATTTGATCCATTTAAAACAAACTTTCAAAAAATGTCGTAGGTATGGCCTATCTTTGAACCCAAAGAAATCACATTTCGCTATGCAGGAAGGTAAGCTTCTGGGGCATATCGTATCTAAAGATGGGATCAGGATCGATCCTAAGAGAATTGAAGCAATACAAACTATCAGTATTCCTAGAAACGTAAAACAAATTCAATCTTTCTTAGGTACAATAAATTTTTTACGAAGGTTTATACCAAATTTCGCTGAGATTGTCAAATTGATCACAGGAATGCTAAAAAAGGATAGCAGAGTAAATTGGACGACCGAGGCTAAAGCGTTGTTCGAACATATTAAAAAATTCATCAGCGAGGCACCTGTGTTAACAAGCCCAGATTACTTGAAAGATTTCCTCATCTTCTTGTTCGCTTCTGAACATACTATCGTCGCGGTGTTGCTGCAAAAAGATGATGAAGGCTTTGAACGCCCGATCGCTTTTTTTAGCAAGAGCCTTAGGGACGCCGAACTAAAATATGATATAATAGAAAAACAGGGATACGCAATGGTGAAAGCACTTAAAGCATTCAGAACTTACGTTCTGCATTCAAAAATTATCGCGTACGTACTAACCAGTGCAGTAAAAGATATATTAGTACAGCCAGATAGTGATGGAAAATGAGGGCGCTGGCTCGCTAAAAACAAGAATTTGATCTGGAAGTCAAGCCTACTAAATTGATAAAGGGGCAGGGTCTGGCTAAACTCTTGGCTGAGTCGAACCTTAGAGCTCTTGACATCAATTGCCTACAAGGGGAAGACAGAGACACACATTTGCAAGAGCCAGATGACCAGACACATCCAAGCAAGGTTGAAGAAAAATTCATGTCGTCAGGCTGGTATAAAGATATAGTTTTCTATTTGTTAAACCTGAAATGTCCAGATGGACTAACACCAGCCAAACACAGAACTTTGAAACTCCATGCTGTAAAATATTGCATCTCTGAAAATCAACTATACTGGAAGGATCCACTTGGGTTCTTACTAGTCTGTCTGGTTGAGTCGGAAACTCCACGGGTTATAGAATAATTTCATGAAGGAATCTATGGAGGACACCATGCATGGAGAGCCACAGCCTACAAGATCCTGAGGGCCGGATACTATTGGTTGAAACTATTTTCGGACATCAATGCCAAAGTACGTGGCTGTTACTCGTGTCAAATATTCACTGGTAAGCAGAAACTCCCTGCACTACCACTCGTTCCAGTCAAAACTGAAGCCCCATTTCAACAATGGGGATTAGACTTCATAGGGGAAATTAATCCCCATTCCAGTGCTCAGCATAAGTGGATCTTAACAGCCACAGATTATTTTACAAAATGGGTGGAAGCAATTCCAACCAAAAGGGCAACAGACTCGGTGGTGATCGACTTCTTGGAAGATAACATCTTGTCAAGATTCGGGTGTCCCCAAAATATTGTTACCGACAACACCCAGGCCTTCAAATCCATGGCTATGATCGATTTCTGCCAAAAGTACAGTATCGTTCTTGGTCATTCCACTACTTATTACCCCCAGGGAAATGGGCTGGCTAAATCATCTAACAAGAGCCTGGTAAACGTAATCAAAAAAGTACTGGATGAAAACAAGAGGTCATGGCATGTACATTTGAAGTACGTGTTGTGGGAAAACCGCGTCAGCACTAAAAGGTCTATTGGCATTTCCCCGTTTCATATGGTCTATGGGACCGAGGCGGTTCTACCTATAAATTTAGCATTGCCAGTGATGAAATTATGGCAGGATCAGAACAAAGAACCCAATCATGTAACCAGGAGAATTAACCAGTTGATTGAGGTTCAACAGCTCAGAGTGGAGGTTGATGAGAAAATGAAGAAATACCAAGACGATATGAAAGCATTGTTCAATCTCAAGGCAAAGGACAGAGAGTTCCTCCCAGGTGATTTGGTGTTAAGATGGGATACGAGAAGGGAAGAAGCCGCGAAGCATGACAAATTTGACCACCTTTGGTATGGAACATTCAGGGTTTCGGATCCAGAAGGAAAAAATTCCTTTCTTCTGGAAAATATTGATGGAGAAGTTCTCAATGCCCCTGTCAATGGGCGGTATCTAAAGCACTACATGACGTGACAGTCCTCGTTTTTAAAAAAAATAAATTTTCGTAAATAAATAAATTTTATTATGAGTGTTTTGTACATATTTATATTTTTTCGTTCAAACGTTTACGTTTAATTTTTGGTTTTCGTTCCTAAATTTTCAACACATTTTCAATAAAATTTGTATTTATTTTTACACGATTCCAGCCTCAGATGAAACTAGCAGAAAAAATAACGTGCAGGTCGGTGTTGGAAATAGAACGACATAAAACAGGTGATACATAAGATAATTCATAGTCCACAAAGAAATTGAAAAGAAAAGATAGAGGTGAGTTTTCTCAATATACAGTTCATGCAAGGTTGTTTAAGCAAACTAAGGTAACATTTTTCAAATTGCAATACAAGAGTTTAGATAACAGGAATATTTTTGATTTTATAATCTTCAAATAAAATAATTTGAATGAATACATTAAACCTAAAAGCAGTCAGTCATAATTTTTGTTTCTAAATATATTCGAAAACCAGTCCCGAACTGTTATGACCTTTTGTATATTAACCCATTGAATTGCTGCCTTGTTTTCTGTCTATATTTGGGCCTAAATTTTAGCGAGTCACTATCTTCCTGAGTTTTTGTGAAGGGGTAAAGGTTTTTCGTTTTAAACCTCAGGGATTCCGAAGCAGATCTTAACAAGAAAGTCAGTCTTCACAACTACTTGATCTTCTGCTAAGCTAAGGAATGTTTATAGCGATCCTAACTTTCCTAGGTTTTTCAACAGCGTCAAAAAAATCAAAGCTTGCTTGAACAGGATGTTCCTTAAAATTTTATTATTCTCCCCTGTCTCCCTAAGAACCAAAGGTCTTGTGAGGGTCAAAGGAAGGTTGATACTGAGTAATTGAAATAAGTTGACAGACCTCTGATAAAAAATATTACACAGATCTCAGCCCTGATATAAACTGATTTCTCCCATCTTCGTGTTTTAAAAATAAATACTAAGACAGGTGGTGAAAGGAAATTCAAAAATGATTGCCCCCACCTAGTCCATTAAGACGATGAAAGGAAATTCAGAAATGATTGCCCTCGTCTTAGCGTTTAAACGCATAGATATTTTTCGAAGTGGTGAAAAGAAATTCAGTGAAAAAGGGGTCAGACAACTTCACCGGGGTACTGAACAGGCTCGCTGGCAGTGAAGCAATGTCTGAGAGATCTGTAAGGCTGTTACACATAAATATCAATCTACTCTAGTAACCAACACTTTCTGAAAGCCTGATCATTTCCCCAAATTCCGATGGGAATTTCCTATTTAAAATTGTATAATAGCATTCTTTTAATGCAAGCTGAGAATCATAAGATCTGTTGAATATCCTAGGGTCATTTTGACTGTCTTAAAGCGTCCCCAAAGTTAGTAGTGAGAAAGGGAAAGTTGTGAAAGTGACTTCAGCTGTGTTTGGAAAGAGTATCTGAGTTTGAAAAAATTTCTGGGGTACAAAACGAAGATTTCCCTCCCCTTCTCTCTTTTTCCTTGAATTTTTCTGTTGATTTTAGCCTGTGACTCCATTTACCCAATATTGGCACCTGGTCTACTATTCTTCCCGCCTCACAGGGAAGCGGGATTCCTAGTTGGAGCCTATGTTGGAGCCGCCCTTGTTTTTCACCTCACGCAATTTTCAATTTTTGATACTTGAGATCTAAAGTTGATTTTCTTTTCCTTCCGAGATCTTAAAAATATGAATTCTTGTCACCTTGATAGCAATGCTTTTTCGCTTTCAAAAAAGATCCATTTTCACAAGTATGTTTGCTCTTTTGTTTTATTTCAGGATATCGCAAGTCAGATACTTTAATCTTTGAATTCACAAGTCCCGAGACGCGAAACTGCGAATTCGTTTTTTATTTTTTCGCTCAAGACATTAACTAAGGTAAAACTTTTAACTCATGAGTATGCATTTTCGGGAGTTAGCGCCTCATCATTCGTCGAACCTAAGCTTTTGTTTTTACAGCCCCGAGAGTCGATAACACGATAACTTTTGTGATAACCTTGGTCAAGGATTAAAGGTAAAAAACAAACCATGGTTAAATTTGGTTCTCGGCACTTCGCCACTCGGCACTTTCTTTCATAAAGTTAAGGTGTCCAAAACTCCGATTCACGAAGTTGCGACATGATCATAGTGAGATTAATTAGTCGCCTAATCTAAGATTTCCTTCTCATAATTCGAGCCTTAATTATCGCCACATCGTGATATCGCGACTCGGCATATCATTCTCCCAAAAGTCCGTCTTCGAATTCCCGAGTCGCGATATGGCGAGTAAATTAATTATATAATTAAGGATGCACCAAATCACGGTTACTGTTAATTAAGGTAAAATCGGCACTCGCAGTCTCGCGAGTTGAAGAGTCAAAATGTGAAAAGGAAATTCACGATGCAGCGAAAAGCGAGAAAATTATTTAAGTCGCTAAGATTTGAAATTTTAAATTAAAACGAGATACGTCTCGCACATCCAGATTTGCACACTTCACGAGGTAGCTACTTGCTCTCCATAACCCGACTGCCTGTCAAGCCGCCGAACATTGATGACATTAATGAAGAATTAGGGTAGATCCATGAATAAATATGATCAGATTTATGCAATAAATTTGTTTCTATTTGCGATTTGACAGACTTATTTCAAATAGTACAGTGTTTTCAAATATATATGAGAGTTTCATTCTATTTTAAACATTTCTCATAGCCACACAGAGCTCACCTTTCTCCGAATGAACTAATCTCTGCATGTATACACAGGTCTATCGCAGAAGAGCGAAAACACAAGTTTTAGACATGGCTCCAAGGAGAGCAGTGAAAGCGAATGTCGAGGTTGCAGCACAAGGTTCAGACAACGTCTCAGATACTTCACCTCGGACTAGCGGCTCAGTACCCAGCTGGTCATTTGTTTAAGATATTTTGCAATCTGAGTTGGTGAACTATTCAGACTCCGATGACAATGATAATGTAAAGGACAACCTGAACACTAAATACAAGATAGTTGTTCAGTCTGGTATGCACCGGGTTGCAACCAGACCACGGTTTCTCCCATACTACAACATGATCTGATGGGCATTGGATCACATAGACCTACCCACCAGAACTATCATAAGCGACCAACGGACCACGGTCGGAACTTTTAGACCAGAGCATATCCAAACCATGTACAAGCTCCCAACAACTTTTGAATACACATACGATGTTGAATTCCTGGAGGAATTCAAAAAGAAGGAGTGCGAACAATATGACAAAACCATGCCTGGTTTGATAAAAGATTGGGTTTCGCGCTCCGCGACATTCAGAGCAAATGACCGAGGTATATATTCAATTGCTTCGCTGGAGCCACAATATATGTATGTGGCAATGATGACATGCAGACTATTTAGAAAGGAGGATACCGCGCATTTTTACATCCAGTGGGTACCTCTCATTTTTTGGGTAGCAGAAGGTTGCTCATTTAATTGGGCAAAGACACTCTCGGACAGTTTGTTCAACAGGGTCATAGAGTATCGGGAGAAAAAGGCAGTCGGGAGACCATCCTCATTTTTCATGTCTGCATATATCATGGATGCAATATGTTCCATGACACCATTCCTTTTGATGAGTTGGGCTTGGAGTCCAGCCCAAGAAAAAATTGTACATGAATATCACGACAAGTTGTGGGAAAACAAAGAAAACAAATTTATCTACGAAGTTTTCAACTGGGTGATGGTGCCTCTGCACGTCACCATTTTTTGTCGTTCGCCACCTCGCATCTTGGATAGCATTGCTGTGAATCTGAGTGGTATCACGGACTGGTACGTAGACGCAGATTTTTCCTATTTCAGAGTGTTCGGAGCTGTTGTTCCCCCTCTGGCGCTACCACTGTTCATCCCCGACAAGCTGGCATGTCGCGAGGTTTCCCGACAAACAGTGATTGGTGGGGTGAGTAAAGAGCTCAAAGCATCTTCGAAGAAGGTATGGCCATTTTTCCCTATTCGGTTAAATTCTTATTCTTTATTGGATTTTGGACATGCTAAAGCTGAGGCTGCAACCTTAGAAGACTTGAGTCTGGTCTCTATTGAATATAAAAAGCATGATCCTCAGAAAATTGTAAGCAACCATTTGGAAAATTGTGGGCTGAAGAGGTTTGAACACGAGTGTTCACCCTCGGATGATATTTTCCGAGGGCCAAGGTCCTATGGGGAAGTGTTAGTTCGAATCAGATCTTTAGCACCCGAAGACATGGCCTCTGTTTTAAAGTTTCAGGAGCATAGAAGAATATGTCTCCCCGTTGTGGTGGGAGGTTTGGGTATTTCCAAAGATCAAAAGAAGGATGTTGAAAGTTCTGAGGGGCAAACTTCTAACCCCGAAAAATAGCAGGAAGGGGAGCATGGGAAGAGTCCCGAAGCAGAAAAGGAGACTACAGAACCACCCAAGGAACAAAGTTCATAGGTGGAAGTAAAAAACACAGACCCACCAGAAACCCAGAATCCAGAAACTGAGACTAAGACCTCTGATCCTCCCAAGGAACAAGACTCAGTCGTCACACCAGGAAAGGAAGCAAAGAAGATTGGGGAACCCATCACTTCTGTCACCCCCTTGTAGTCAACGCAAGGAAATATATAAGAAGGATGGATTTTCAGTGAAGAACTAAGGCCTATCAGAGAAGAAGAACTTCCACCAAATGAGTTCTTCTTTGACAAAAAGAGAAAAGCAGTTGTGAAAAGGGAGTTCTACCAGGAGGAAGGATCAACTGCTAAAAAATTCAAAGTGATGAGGGATGGAAAGAACAAAAAGAATGATGAATTCACCACAGAGATAGCAGGAACGCTGGGAGCGTATGCGTCGGCAAATCAATTCTCGGTCGAGATGTTGAAAAATCATCTCAAGAGAAAGAATCGCCTGATCAAGACTCTCGAAGCCCGAGTAGCTTCGGTCGTAGAAAGAACTAAGAGTCAGGCGAGTGGAGAAATAGAACTGGCCCGATTGGCCGATAAAAAAGAAATAGAAGTCCTCAAAACCAAGTTGGAACAAGCGCATTCAGTGATCAGAAATGGTCGGATACAGTCGGGTCAGCAGAGGAGTATGATCACAGAGCTGCAGGCTCAGTTAGAGGTCACTGAAAGCAAGATGATCGACATCGAGATTTTTAAATCCCGAGCAATCGATATTCGGAGCAGGATCTCTTCTGCACAACAGAGTCTGCTAGACAAAGTGGGAGAGATTTGAGAAGATTACCTGTTAATGCATCGAATTTATGAGAATCTGATTGTCAAAGAAAAGAACGCAGAGGCTACTCGGGTCTCCTTTCAAGAGGCAGTGATAGTTACCAACAACAGATTTTCAGCAGGTTCTCCCGGACTCACCACCGCTGAACAAACTAGAGGTAATATTTTGTTAAAGGATTGGGAACATAATATTACCTAAAGCAAAGAACAGGCCTAGAAAATGACCAATTCATTAGAATAAGCCTTCAATGCTATAGATGGTGAGCTGTTAGGGATGGAGAGTGGAGGTGACTCAGAGACGCTAAGGCAGGTGAATGTAGATCAGATTTCCCTCGACATGAAGGAGAAGAATGAGAGAAAGTCGGCGGAAATCTCTAAGATGGACAGGGTAGACATGGCTCAAGTTGACGAACATTTGATTCAACCTAGCGCACAACTCAGTGCCCTTGACATCATTGATGCACAAATGGGTGATAAACTTCCACAGTTAGCCCTAGAGTGCTATTTTTTCGAGGCCAGCTATCAAGTGGAACCTTCACAACTTGTATCCCAGTTTGTGGACAAATGTATCATATACACTGAATCCAGCCGAAGACAAGCACCTGGCACCTTTTGAAAATAGAGTAGAAGAGATGGAGTGATTTCGCTCCTCCCAACTGTCAAATGGAACCTTCACAGCTTGTATCCCAGTTTGTGGACAAATGTATCATATGCACCGAATCACGCAAAGACAAGCACCTGGCACTTTTTGAAAATAGAGTAGGAGAGGTGGAGTGATTTCACTCCTCTCGTTTTGTAACTGAATTTATGACATCATTGAGTTTCAAAAACCAGGAAAAATTTGTATAAATAGATGACAAAAAGAAGAGTAAAAGGCTGGACTTTTTTTTGGTAGCAATTGTAATAGAGTTTTTGCATTCGAGAAGTTAACACTAGCAAATTTGAAGATTCCCGATTCTGTCACGACTGTGTTACAAGTTTGTTTCGTTATGTTTATTGTTTCATTTCATTTCACTTTTCATAATTGATGTGTATCGCTATACTTTAGTACGACCACTACTATAATGAAAGGATTTCATTTTTCTGTAATTGTTTCTTGTCTTTCCTCTGCACCAGTTATCAGCGGGTGTAAGACCAATTTGCATTTATAGAATTATATATTTATTTACACTATGTCAATTATTTCTATACTAGTTTCTTCTTTTGTGTATGTGTGAGTTTTCTATTGACAGGAACCTTACGTTATCTACAGCTAAATGTTTTCTCTCTCCCTACATCTTTTTACTAAAAATAATACAGTTATAGGAAAGGGCCTTTAGTTTGCATTCCTATTTTGTTCTTCATGCAAAAATTTCTCTTTATTTCGACCAAATTGAAATAGCATTGAAATCTATCTTTAAATCATTTCTTACTGTTACTGTTCCTCAATGACTGTCTCTACAGCAACTCAACCCAATATTCAACCCGGACTATCTAATCAAACACATATTGCTTTAAATCTTTTTGACGCAATCCTCAAAACTACTAACACCAGGGGAGGAACTGGAACATTCATGGTCAGCCATTGAACAAGATATTACTACCCAGGAACAGTTGGAAGCTAGACAACGAGAACGTAGAAACCCTCATTAGTTTCCTATACCGAAGGTTAGCGTAATCTTTTTTATAAGTCTTTAATATACTTTCGGATGCCTTGACACTGTACTTTTAAGCCTTAAGTACAGACTCAGGAACAACACATACCATGGGATTTGTAGAGAGAAGACAGTTCCAAGAATACCACAAGAAAATGGTGTGTCAGAAAGGATGAACAAGACAATCATGGAACATGCAAGGAGTATGAGATTGCATGTCGGTTTTCCCTTACAGTTCTGGGCAAATGTTGTAGATATTGTTGTTTACTTAATAAACAGAGGACCTTCAAGCTCTTTGGATGGTAGAATTCCAGAGGAGGAATGGACAGGAAAAAAGGTAAACTATTATTTTTTGAAAAATTTCGGTTGTGAAGCATTTGTCCATATTGATAAAGAAAATAGAACAAAGCTTGACTCTAAATCCAAGAAGTGTACCTTTATTGGATACGATGTTAATGATTTTGGTTATCGGTTATGGGATTGTGAAAATAACAAAATCATTAGGAGTAGAGATGTCATATTCAATGAGAAGGTCATGTACAAAGATCAGTTGCAGGGAAAGAAACAGGAAGAAGAAAAACAAGAATAACAGTGCTTGATGAGATCATTGAAAAACAAATTCCAAATGAACTTGAAAATCAAAATGTACAACAAAAAGAGAAACAGGTATCTCAAACACCTGCAAGTGTTGTTAGAAGATCTACTAGGTTAAGTATACCCCCTGAACGATACTCTCCTTCATTGTATTATTTATTGTTGATTGATTCTGGTGAACCAGAATGTT
>JASDQU010369741.1:0-11494 GCA_032191745.1 Picea mariana
TATACCTTCACACCATTGGGGTATCCAACAAAAATGCACTAAGTTCTCTTTAGATCAAGTGCGTTCCTCTTTTCAGAGGGAATCCAGGCCCATGCATGAGAACCAAAAATGCGAAAGTGGGTCACTTCCAGTTTGAGGCCGCTCCTAGCCTGCGAAGGTACATGCGAGATACTTTTCTCGAATTGGAAACTATGCTCAATGATGAGCCGGTCTGAGGAAATATCAATAAGCCAATATACCTTCACACCATTGGGGTATCCAACAAAAATGCACTAAGTGCTCTGTGGATCAAGTGCGTTCCTCTTTTCAGAGAGAATCCAGGCCCATGCACGAGAACCAAAAATGAGAAAGTGGGTCACTTCCAGTTTGAGGCCACTCCTAGCCTTTTAGGGGGTCTTATCCTTAACATATCTATGGGGAGATCTATTTTGGATGTATGTTGAACAATTAAGTTCTTTGGCCCATAGTCTCTGTGGTAGTGACTTTGCATGCAACATGGAACATGCCATCTCCTTTAGAGATCGGTTTTTCTGCTCAACAACTCCGTTTTGCTGCAGAGTATAGGTAATTGTGTGTTGCAACTAAGTCCCCGCCCCATGGAAAATATTATGGATCTCATGATTCACATACTCTCCCTTGTTATCATTTCAGAGGACTTTGATCTTTTTTCCGGACTGTGTCTCAACCAAAGCTTTGAAATCTTTGAGGTGTTGAGAGACCTCATATTTTTTCCTGAGAAAGTAGATCCAATTAAAACATGAGAAATCATCAACAAAAATGAGAACAAACCTCACTTTGCTGATGGATGGATGTGGAAAAGGACCCATAAGGTCACGGTGGATCAGATCTAAAGGTGTGGAAGCTTGCTGAGACTTTCCCTTGTCGAATTTCTCTTGAGGGTGTTTTCCAAGAACACATCCCCCACACACTCCCTTGGAGAAATGGATGTCTGGTGGACCATCAACCAATATGTTCTTGCTAAGCTGTCTCATGTATCTGAAATTCAAATGTCCAAACCTTTCGTGCCATATCCTACTACTTTCGTCAGCATGAGTAAGCAGTAAATAAGAATCAGGTTCAATGAATTCAAAGAATGTATACAATCTAGATTGATGATTTACCTCACCAGTAGCAACCCTGGAGTTGGTTTGCATGTCATAGATGTCCACGGAGTTTGGTGTGAATATGAATTTCTTTCCGGTGCCTGAATTAGTCATCTGATACATGGAGAGAAGGTTGACATAAATCTTGGGAACATGCAACACATTCTCAAAGCTTCCATTGGTGAGTTCAATCCTTCCTTTGCCGGTGACCTCGACAAAAGAGTTGTCCCCCATCAAAATAGGAGGACATTTTCATGAATCCAATGAAGAATAGAATGCTTCTGAGGAATCCATGTGATGTGATGCTCCTGAATATACGATCCAAGCATCGGGAGAGGAGTTGATTGCAATCAAGGCATGGCNAATTGCCTTTCTTGGAATTCGGATCTTCTGGCTTCTTCTTCTTTGCACCCTCGGGGATGCGATCTCCAAGGTTGTTTTTATGAAGTATTTGAGACATCAGATATATTTGTTTTTTCATGCATGCAGATTCTGAATGGAATCCTTTGTGACAGTATGTGCATTTTCCCCCTTTTCTTCCCTTTTCTCTTTTGGATCCGGAGGCATCGGTGAAGGGTTTTGTGTACCCTTCCTTATTCGAATGTGCATGAGATTTCATTTTGTATTTATCTTTAGATTTCTGATATTTGTGTCTTCCATCATGCACAGTGAGTGCATGCACCCTTGGGCCTTTGATTGTGCCCATGTTGATGAGCTTGGTTTCCTCTTGTGTCAAGGATTCGATAAAGTCCTCAGGAAAAGGCATCTTCTAGGTGGCTCCAGAGGTGAATCTGACAATATGGAATGTATATACGAATATAGATAATTTAGGACCAATCTTGGAGAGAATGGTGAGAACCATTTGTTTCTCCTCCTTAGATTTATCAACCCCGCAAGCTTTGAGTTGCGATAGTAAATCCTTGAATTTTGTAAAGAAATCTTGGATATTTTCGAAGATTTTTGGATCCAATGTGAGAAGCTCCACCTCCAGCATGTGTCCCCTCATATCATCCTATTTTCCAAAGATCCCTTCCAATATGGTCCAGGCTTCATTGGGAGTCTTACAGGAAGATATATGAAAAATGAGATCGAGAGAAATAAGACTGCAAATTGTTCCGAGTGCCTCATCCATGCGATTTAAGTACTTGGATTTTTATATGGCTGATGTCAGCTTTGTATCTGTATTCATGGTTAACATGTAAAACCCTTTGTATCGGATATGTATGGCTATTTTCTCCTTCCATGCAAAATATTTGTAAGGTGTAAGAATGAATTCTTTTTGGAATTCCATCTTTCCGCTGTCTTCAATCTTTTGTACCTGCAAAAAATTTTGGTGTAGATTTTTCTTATAAGTTCGTCAGCTCTGATACCATGTAAATGTGTTGAACCTACAAATAATAGATCTATATAAAAAATAATACACACATTTTCAGAGAGAATTGGAGAAAGAAGAAGAAGGAGAGAAAGAATGAAAGAATTCTCATTAACCGTTGTGAAAAATGAGTAATTTACACATGATATACTCTGTATATCTCAATGAGTTTGACTTGAGGTGAACCAATGTGTTGTACTAGTGGTCTAGAGTGATATGGACACACACCAACAATTACAGGAGTGAACTTCTACCTATTCTAGTCTCTTAGGCAGTTACAGGAGTGAATTGCCACCTAGTTGAGTTAACTAGTCAACTAGTCTCCAGTTAACTGACTGAACATAGAGTAGTAAGGAGTTAACTTGGGAATCAAGGCTAATGCACCACTCCGGTGATGATACCAAGGCAAGGTAAAATTAGCATGGTTATGATCCCAATGTTGCATGGTGATGATCCCAATGCAACATCTAAACTCAACTCAACTAGTCAAACTGAAGTGTCAACTGAAAGAGAATATTCTCCAGGTGGAATATTCTCCCCTAAAATATAGGAGACTAGATAATGACTAATTATGACTAACAAAAAAGGAATAACCTTAGGAAAAACAAATCCTAGGTGTGTGTGAAGTAACTCCGACACTTCAAAACTTCCTTCACTACGATGTTGATTTGCTTGTTGTTTCATGCAATTTTGTGCCATGGTCAGGTTGTCCTTTAATATTTGGAGAACTTGTTGTTGATGCTCGATGTGATCTTCCACTGCTTGAACCTTAGATTTTTATTTTAGAGAAGAAGTGATGTGATGCAGGTGCACCCGTAAGGCACATCTTCTCACAGGATCTTTCCTCCTTCCTCGGTCTGAAGAACTGAAAGGTTATTCTATTTCCCTATCAGGAAATTTTTCATCCACAACGACTCTCTCATGGGGTCTCCCTTTCTTACAAATCAACGCTGGCCTTTTACTCTGTTATCAGGGTTCCTCCTATCGGGATTCCGGCACTTGCGATGTCCAAACAATTTGTTTCACCGATCCCCGATCCCCGATACGTTCCCCTGCTGCCTTAGCCTCCCAGGCTAAGCCTTTTGTCCACGTGACCATTTCTCATAAGACCACCGTCATACCTCCCATCAGGGTTTCAGAATTTCCAATGTCCAAATACTTATTTCCTCAGGATTTACGATCCTTCGAACCCTGATTCTCCGCTATGTTGACAACTGGACCCTTGAACGACACTTCCCACTTCTCTGATATGCTGACAATTGGCTCCCACAATGGCGCTTCCCCCCTTATCGATATTTCTAACTTCATGATTCTAATTTGCATAAACACCTTGTCAATGGGATTCCCGATATCTCGATGACCCAAATGCTGATAAACTCCTTCCTGTCGAGACTTTCCCCAATGACTTTGTTTTCTTCCACGTGTCCCCTCAAGATGGATGGTTCAGATTAACTCTCGAAATTTCGAGACTTGTGATGTCCCGACTTTTACAACCTCAGGAACTCCGATATCCCGACATGCCAATATACCGACTCTCTTCGGATTTCTAACACCTGTCTCCCCAAATGGACATCTCATATTATACGGGGGTTTCCACTATGGACTTCCACGATCTCATGTCCATGGGAATGCCAATATCCCGAATCCTAATGCCTCGATCTACGCCATGCATCTCAACTGACGGATGGTCCAGATCTTCCCTTGGACTTCACCCAAATGAAAATTCTAGCAACTTCACTTGTATGAACCTCGATGACCAAAATCCCGATGTCTTCTCAGGGGTTTTCCTCTGCTCACGGGGACTTAAATCCTGTGAAACTCCTATTGAACTAGACAGTTGATGGCTAACTGACCAACGATCCTACGGCTCACGACCCCAGCCGCTTGGACTCCGAACATGGCCATAACCTCCTTGCTTCTTTGGCAGATCCAACGGCTGGCAGGATTTCACAAATCCTCTCCACAAGATCCCGACCGTCGATTTCCTCCCTTTGACGATTCCTTGAGAATGACCAAGTATTCCTCCACGGAACTTGTCAGCCTGCGGTGCAACTGTGCAATGCCTATTTAAACACTCCACGACACAAAATTCCAGTGCTTATCTTTGACGAGCTTGAAAGCCTTATCCCTCCTGAGCTTCTCACAACTTTCAACCTCAAAGAGGGTCCCTGCACGCACTCCTTGCAACAATCTTCAGATATTTTCAAAATATCTGAGAACTCCTTGACTCTGCGCACACCTGCAGCAGAAGTCCTTGAATTCTTCACTCAGATTCACAACTGAGACTTTCCTTAGCCTGCACACTCCTTGCATGGATCCTATAACCCAATTTCACTTCTGGGTGAACGAGAACAAGAGTTCAACTATCTGAGCCTTCTGTCAACGCACTCCTTGCAGATGACTTCAACTACACTCCTTGCAGGAATCCTTGCTCAGATAGAGAAACAATTGAAACTCATTCTCTCCACCCTTCAGACTTCAACTTAGAACATGAAATCATATACACAGCATATCAAGCATATGTATAACAGGAAGCAAACATTCATGAGCATATCAATCAACACACATACACAAAGAACAACACAACACCATGAATCTGAATCAACTTCTTCTATTAATCCAAATAACTGTACATGGGTGTTTCTACACAGCTCTCTGCTTCTCTTCTCAATGCTCAGGATTATGTTACAATGCACAATGAGGGTGTCTATATCCCATTTTCCTCTTGCACTCTCAAACAGTCTAATCTAGAATTAAATTCCTATCTACCTGCATTAACTACTATAAATGCTTCCATCTACTTCAGACGAGAGCGGGGCACTCAAGGTATGATTACATTATACCAAGGCCCCTTCATTAAATGATCTCATTTATATTTGGAGCATCAACTTCAAGGGAAAATTCAAAAATTTGGCTGGGCTTGTCCAACTGTCCTTTGTCTTCCGCGTTTGCTCGCTTGACGTGAGGGATGCTCCTGCATCATACTCCCTCGCTTGAAAATTTTCATGGGATCCTATCCATGAGCTCCTGCATGGTCTTTCCATGCTTTAGAATCTCTGTTTTAGTCTCCCAGCTGGCATCTTCAACTAGATGGCCCTTCCACTTGACCAAATATTCAAAATATTCTTTCCTTCTGGTCTTTTTACCCACTCGTTTATCCAGTATCTGCTCCATCTGTGGCTTCTTTGCAATTGGAATCTGCTTCTACCACTGAACCTCTGGCTATTCACCTTCTGATCCTATTTCCTCAATATTATATGGGTATAAATATGAGACATTGAATTTCGGAGAAATTCCGATCCCATCGGGTAATTAAATCTCATAAGAATTTTCTCCCATTTTCTTCAAGACCTTGCATGGTCCAATTTTATTCATCTTCAATTTATTGTATGTTCCTCTTGGGAACCTTTCTCTTCTCAAATGTTCCAGAACTAATTCACCAACCTCAAACTGGATTCATCTTCGATGCTAATCTGATCTCCACTTATACTCCTGACTTGAATTCTACAGTCGCTCCTTCACCCAGCTGTGAAGTTCTTTCATTGCCTCCGCGAATTATTCTTCACTAGCGCTCCTAGTAACAGTCTGTTCTGAATCTCTGAATTTAGAAAATCCTCTCGGATGCATGCCATATACAATCTGGAATGGACTCTATCCTGTACTCCTATTCACTGAGTCATTATACGCAAACTTTGCCTGCGGAAATGTATTGTCCCAACTGTTGTGGTGCTCTGCCACCAGGCTCCTTAGCAAGTCTCCTAGACTTCTGTTTACCACTTCTGTCTATCCATCCATCTGAGGATGATAAGATAAACTAAATAACAAGTTAGTTCCCATCTTCTTCCATAAGGTTCTCCAGAAATTCCCTATGAACTTTGTATCTCTGTCCGAAACTATACTCCTTGGTAAGCCGTGAAGTCGAAGGACTTCTTTGAAAAACAGATTCACGATGTGCGTCGCATCACTGGTTTTATGACATGGGATAAAATGTTCCATCTTGGAAAATATATCTACTACCACAAAGATCGAATCAAATCCTCTTTGCATCCTTGGCAATCCCAATATGAGATCCATGCTAATTTCATCCCACGGCCTCTCAGGTATGGACAATGGTTGATAAAAACCCGCATTCTGCTTCCTTCCCTTTGAATGCTGGCAAATTCTGCATCTTTCCACAAACCTCTTGAACTCTGACCACATCCCTGGCCAAAACTATGACTCGCTCAGCCTCACGAATGTCTTATCATGACCGAAGTGTCCAGCCAATCCTCTGCTATGTTTCTCCTTCAACAAATTCTCCCTCATGGAACAATTCGGAATACACATCTGATTGCCTTTGAATAGAAATCTTTCCTGGATCATGTATTTGGCCCATTTGCTGCTATCTCTAAGAACTGGATTCTCAACTGCTTCATATGCTTCCTTAAAGTTTGGATCATCTGCGTACATGTCTCTGAGATCATTAAAACCTAACGTCTTGACTTTTAACTTCTGCAACAGAAAACACTTCCTGCTCAAAGCATCAGTAACCTTGTTAGCAGTACCAGAAATATGTTTTATCACAAAAGTGAAATTCTGCATGTATTCAACCCATTTAACATGCCTCTGATTCAACTTTTCCTGTTGAGAAACAAACTTCAATGCATGGTTATCACTATATAAAACAAATTCCTTTGGAATCAAATAGTGCCTCCATTTCTTCAATGCCTGGATGATGGCATAAAATTCCTTATCATATGTGGAATACTTCACCTTCGCTTCATTCAACTTCTCACTAAGAAATGCAATTGGTCTGTCATCTTGACTTAAGACTACCCCTATTGCAAACCCGCTTGCATCACATTTTACCTGGAATGTCTTTTGGAAGTCCGACAACACCAGAATTGGTTGTTCCGTAATCTTCCGTTTCAACAAATTGAAACTCTTCTCATCCTCTTTAGTCCAGTGAAAATATTTATGTCTTTTCTTCACCGTATCCATCATCACTGCACTAATTCCACTGAAATTCCTAATGAATTTTTGGTAGAAACTAGCCAACCCATGAAAACTTCTCACCTCAAATATGTTCTTCAGTGATGGCCAATTTTTTATTACCTCCACCTTATCTGGGTCCATCCTCAATTCATCTGTATAAATAACAAACCCCAAGTAAATGAGCTCTGTCTTCATGAATGAGGACTTCTTCATGTTTATCAACAACTTCTCTTCCTGTAATCTCTTCATCATAGTGGCTAAATGCTTCAGATGTTCAACTTCCGTTTTACTGAAAATCAGTATATCATCCAGATATACGATAACAAATTTTCCGATGAAATCTTTTAGGACTTCATTCATCAACCTCATAAAGGTACTTGGTGCATTTGTTAAGACAAACGGCATAACAAGCCATTCTTACAAACCTTCGTTTGTCTTGAATGTTGTTTTCCATTCATCACCTTCTCTCATGCAAATCTGGTGATATCCACTCTTCAAATCAATTTTTGAAAAAAAAAAATCTCCACTTAAACAGTCCATCAGATCATCCATTCTTGGCAATGGGAATCTGTACCTGATAGTTATTTTGTTAATGGCTCTTGAATCAATGCACATCTTCCAGCCTCCATCTTTCTTTGGACTGAATACCATCGGAACAACACACGGAATCAAGCTTTCCCTGACCAAACCTTTGTCCAACAAATCCTGGACTTGTCTTTTGACCTCTTCATTCTCCTGCGGCGTCAATCTGTACGCGGCTTTGTTTGGTAAACTGGATCTGGGTATGAGATCGATATGATGACTCACACTTCTCATTGGTGGAAATGAATGAGGTAATTCGTCCACTACAATATCAATAAACTCTTCCAGCAGTTCCTGAACTTCTCCTGGTAAATCGTCCACTCTTGTGCTAGTCAGAACAATCTTCGATTTTCTGACCACAAAGAATTGCGGTTCCTCCTTCTTCTTAACCTCTGTAAGAAGTTCCTTCCCACTCATGAGAAGTACTGTGTTTCTTACTTCCGGTTTCACTTCCTTATCCTTAGTTGGATGCAACATATGAGTTCTCCCATTCTTCTCCAGGGTGTATGCGTTCATCCTCCCATCATGAATCACATTCCTATCATATTGCCATGGCCTACCCAACAATAGATGACAAACATCCATAGGAATAACATCACATAAAATCTTATCATTATATCCTCCTATCTTAAATTCAACTAAACAATGTTTGGTGACATTTACCTGATGTCATTTTTGTAGCCACGAAACTTTATATGGACTTGGATGATCAGTCGTTTCCAGCTCCATCTTTTCACCATCTCGGTTGAAATGAGATTATCTATGCTACTGCTTTCCACAATGACCTTGCACACTCTATCCTTGGTCTCGCAAGCAGTCCTAAAAAGACTGTTTCTTTGGGCTGAGCTTTCCATTTCTTTCTTTGGTGTCAAAAGGACTTTTCACATCACCAGTGATCTTCTACCTTCAGCGTATTATGCCTCAACATCTCGCCTCTGTGCCTCGACAATGTGAGTCTCTCCAACCTCTTTCCTTTTATCAGGACACTCATAAGACTTGTGCCCATTCTTTCCACTTGTGAAGCATGTGATTACTCCACCTCTCCCTCTTCCTCTACCTCTGGTACGAGGAAAAGTGTTGTTATCAGCATAATCTCCTCTATGCTCATTATGTTGTCCTCTCTGTTCATCATATCGCTGCCCTCGCTGTGAGGTTCCACCTCTCTCTGTCCGAGTCTGAGGTTTCTTCCAGTCGTCCCTAGCCTTCTAGGTTCTTTCCTAGGCAACTAATTTTCCCCTGGGCTGACTCCTGCCTCGGCCCCTCTGACTTTTCTTTCGGATCAGTTTCTCTTCTGCTTTCAAAGCCATTTGATAAGAATCCTCCACCGTTCGGATGGTTTCCATACTCATTTCATCCTGAATCTCATATCTCAGGCCATTCATATACCTGGCCACTTTTTCGTCATTTCTTTCGCAATGACCTGCCCTGATATTCAACCTATAAAACTCTTCAGTATATTCCTTTACTATCATCAGCTTCTGTCTCAGGTTCTACATCCTCCTGAATAGAGAAATTTGATAGTCCTTGGGAATGAATTTTTCCTTCATCTTTGCAATCATCCTATCCCAGCTCTTAATTTTCTGCTTGCCTTGGCAACGCCTGTCAGCTTGTAGTTCATCACACCACAAGGCTGCATGTCCTTTTAATCTCATGACGACATGCCTGACTTTCTTGTCCTCTTCGATATATTCATAGTCAAAATAGGTGTCTAGAGCTCTAATCCAGTCTAGAAGCTCTTTTACATCCAGATTTCCCTCATAAACTGGAATTTCCATTTTCACCTTGCACTCATTCTTGCAACAACTTTAAGTAAGATTTCATTTTTGGACTCACTGATATCTCCTACATCATCTTTGCACCTTTCTCTTATCTCCATGTCCACAACTCTAGCGCGTAAGTTATGTAGATCTCTTTCCACTTCTGGATTCTGCACTTCTCTACCCCTTCCTCTGGGCGTTTCCCTTTCCTCCTCTGGATCGGGTGACTTCCTATCTCTTCTCCTTGGTGGCATGGTGAATTCTCCTTTTTCTCTGCTACAGAAAGCAAAGAAGCTTTTCTAAGCTCTGATACCACTTGACACAGGCACGCCTGCAAGGCACGTCCACTCATAGGATCTTTCCTCCTTCCTCGGCCCGAAGAACTGAAAGGTTCTTCTATTTCCCTATCGGGAAATTTTTCACCCATAGTGACTCTCTCACGGGGTCTCCCTTTCTTACAAATCAACACTGGCCTTTTACTTTGTTATCGGGGTTCCTCCTATCGGGATTCCGGCACTTGCAATGTCCAAAAAATTTGTTTCACTGATCCCTGATCCCCAATACACTCCCCTGCTGCCTTAGCCTCCTAGGCTAAGCCGTTCGTCCACATGACCGTTTCTCATAAGACCACCATCATACCTCCCATCGGGTTTTCAGACTTTCCAATGTCCAAATAAATATGTCCTCAGGATTCACGATCCTTTGAACCCCGATTCTCTGCTATGCTGATAGATGGCCCCTTGAACGACACTTCCCACTTCTCTGATATGCTGACAGCTGGCTCCCATAATAGCACTTCCCCCTTTATCGGGATTTCGAACTTCATGATTCCAATTTTCATAAACACCTTGTCACTGGGATTCCTGATATCTCGATGACCCAAATGTCGATAGACTCCTTCCCGTCGAGACTTTCCCCGATCACTCCATTTTCTACCACGCATCCCCTCAAGATGGACGGTTCATATTAACTCTTGGAATTTCGAGACCTGTGATGTTCCGACTTTTACAGCCATAGGAACACCGACATCCCGACGTGCCAATATACCNTCCCTTGGACTTCGTCCAAATGCAAATTCTAGCCACTTCACTTGTATGAACCCCGATGACCAAAATCTCGATGTCTTCTCAGGGGTTTTTCTCTGCTCACAGGGACTTAAATCCTGTGCAACTCCCGTCGAACTGGATGGTTGACGGATAACTGACCAACGATCCGACGGCTCACGACCCCTCGAGCTTGGACTCCGAACACGGCCGTAACCTCCTCGCTTCTTTGGCAGATCCAACGGCTGGCGGGATTTCACAAATCCTCTCCACAAGATCCTGACTGTCGATTTCCTCCCTTTGGCGATTCCTTGAGAATGACCAAGTATTCCTCCGTGAAACTTGTCCGCCTGTGGTGCAACTATGCAACACCTATTTAAACACTCCACGACACAAACTTCTAGTGCTTCTCTTCGACAAGCTTGAAAGCCTTATCCCTCCTGAGCTTATCACAAATTTTAACCTCAAAGAGGGTCCTTGCATGCACTCCTTGTGGAAATATTTAGAGATTTTCAAAATATATGAGAACTCCTTGACTCTGCGCACACCTACAACAACAGTCCTTGAATTCTTCACTTAGATTCACAACTGAGACTTTCCTTAGCCTGCGCACTCCTTGCACGGCTCCTATAACCCAATTTCACTTTTGGGTGAACGAGAACA
>JASDQU010369742.1:0-11431 GCA_032191745.1 Picea mariana
CCATTGAGACCAACTTTAGTCTATCATACCTATAAAATAAAATTGATTACTTTGATTTATCATGTTGTTTTTATTATCAAATAATTTGGAAATGAAATTTCCAAAAAGTCTTGGATTCATATGAACTGGAAATTTCTCTGGATGGGTTGTCACTCTGGCAGATCTTACATGATGAAATCGTACACTTGTCACCTCGTGTCCTTCCTTTTATTCCCCAAGGTTGATGGTTTCCATCGCTCATTTAACACTGCTTAGACTGTACCTACAACCCTCACTTTACCTGGATTTGGATATGGATCTCATATGTGGGAAGGAGTTAGGATTCGATATGGGTAAGTACAACGATTTGATGGTTGAAGCTCGGGTCCTGGTGGCTCTTATAGGCACCTGCATCTCCAACAATTGTTCATTCTGGTATAATTTTGCTCCATGCATTGCTCCTTCATCCCTCTAGTTTCTAATCCCGACCTTGAGTTCTCTCCTTCTCCTCGCTTGGCCCATTCTCTGTGAGCTCTAGTCAGGTTACATGCCTCGAGAACGAGGCAAACCAAGATGCACTAGTGGAATTTATTTTGGTTTCATAGGTCGATGATGTTGTGTGTCTCTGTTGTTTGGTGTTGGTTACAAAGGTCCCTTGTGTTTGTACCCTTCGGTAATGGATCATGACTCTTCAATCCCTTTGAGTGTTGTTGAGGAGTAAAATCCAAACATTATCCCTCCATCGTCCTCTATCTCAATTTCTCCAAGTCCCAAAATCAACAATGTTTCTAACTTAAAGGTGAAGTCACCTCCTCCTGTCGGGTTCACGAATGATCAACACAATCTCATCTTAGTGTTGTGAAGGGACAACGATGAACATAAGTTCAAGAAGGAATTGATGGAAAAAAAGCTTGAATGGCTCTTCGACTCCAGTTCAGAAGATCTGCGAGAGAGGCGCAACCAGAAGGACCTGCTTCAATCAGTTATGATTCCAAAATGGCCTAACTCCTCCAGGCATGTTTTTCCTAGCAGTTCTAACAACAAATAAGTTTTATGGTCTGTCTTGTTTAGATTTTCCTAGTTTCAGCATGGATAGAAAAATTATAGGGGCATCTATTTTTGTATGTTCATAGTTTACACCATGATCATCATAGTCTAAGCTCTGAATAATGACTTTTGTAGCCTTATTGGCATAATTTTTTGAAACTTTAACACCTAGTGGTGGAACTGGTTTCCTCTGTTGACAGCCTCATCACGAGTGTCACTGATATATGTTGTAATTTTTATTTCTAAAAGATAATATCAACTTCTAGCTTACAATGTAATATTGTAATGTTTATTTCTAAAAGATAATATCAACTTCTAGCTTATATATTTTGTAAGCTAGAAGTTGATATTATCTTTGAGAAATAAACATTACAATATTACATTGTAAGCTAGAAGTTGATATTATCTTTTAGAAATAAAAATTACAACATATATCAGTGACACTCGTGATGAGGCCGTCAACAGAGGAGATTGATATTATTACAGATGTTATGAACATTGAATTTAATATATAAGCTAAGCATTACAATACAAAGTGATATTTATACTTTACTCTTTTTAGTTTCAATGTATAATCATTTAAATAATAAATAAAGTTTTCCAATATAACATTAACTAATGTGTGTCACAAATTAATGTAATAATGACGACAGTTTTGACAACATTCATTTTTTTTGGTAAAGATATTTAATTGTAAGCTACTTATGTTTATAGGTAGGGGTTACGCTCCATCAAACAAAAAAAGACAAATTGTTGTGGAACGGAGGAGACTCTACAGGTGTAATTTCGGTCAGAAACTACTACAAGGCGATCATATCATTACTCTCCCTCCCAAATTTTCTTGGCTGGAAACTCAAACTGTGGAAGTGGAACCTGCAACTAAAGATTATACTTTTCTTCAGGCTGGTAGCGAACCAAAACATTCTCACTTGGGATAACTTATTAAAAAAAGGTTGGGTGGGTCCTGGTTTCTGCTACCTTTGCAGAGAAGCAGCTGAAGATAACATGCATCTCTTCATCCATTGCCACTTTACAAAGGCGATATGGAACTTTGTCATTAATTTTCTGAACTTAAATTTGGAATGGAAGGGGCAGAATTTAAATGATTGCATGGTGAACTGGACACAAAACTTAGCTGCTCCAAAAAAACTGCCAGTCCTTCTGTGTTGGTTCGTGTGGAAGGAGTGTAACAAAGCATTATTCGAAGGTAAATCTCCCTCTTCCAGTGTCATCATGCTTAGAACTTTAAATTTAAACTCCTACACTCAAACATAAATCAGACCACGTTTACTAAGACTAAATCCAATTATTCCTATCCATGGATATGTGACGACTTTCTTCGACGGTGCTTCCATCAATGGGGGAACAACCTGTGGTTATGGGGGAACTTTCAAATCTCCTAATTCCCCGGAGGTGCGATGGTTTTTCAATTGTCGAGATGGCTCCAATACAAAGGCTGAATTAGTTGGAGCGTGGGCAACCTTCATAATGGAAAAAGTCTTACATTTACACCATCTTCACATTTTGGGGCATTCCAAGGTCATTATCGAGTGGCTACAGCGGAAGTGCAAGCTTCATGCCACCAAAATTGAAGGTTGGAAGCGCAGAGTTCGTGACTTACAAAAAAACTTCCAAGGAACACACTTTCAACATATTTACAGGGAAACAAACGAAGAAGTTGATAGTCTCTCCAAAAGAGCCCTCGAAGTCTCGAAGGGAATTTTGTTCTTTTTCACGTGGATCAATGGAATCGAAGGTCCTCAACAAACCATAAATTTCTTTAAAAAAAAAAAAAGATTACATTGTTGGAATAGTGTTTCCTTATACTTGTTCCATCCAGAATTCTCCTTAGTTTATTAGAGTTTTTTTTTCTGGTTTGTTCCTCTTTTGTCTGGGGACCTCTTTGTCTCATTGTTGTGAGAGAATTTACTTTTGTTTCAACAGCACTCTTTGCGTCACCAGTTCGAGACCTCTCTATTGTCGATGTAAAAAAGTTTATATTTCAATATAAGCTTGAGCCAATTTTCTTTTGAAAAAAAAAAAAACTACTTATGTTTATTATAAGAAAATTATTGAGGATTTACAATAGAGATGGTCGAGACCATGCCCTACATTTGCAATAATCATTTAAAGATGATTTCCATAATTAGTGGCATTTAAATTGGAGAGAATGATATGTTCTCTATTATTGAAATTGAGGTCTTCCTTAGTCCATTGAGAAGACTGGATCATTTCCAAGATGTTCTTCTGAATTCTTATCCAAGTCAATGGGGTCGGTTGTTCCTTATTTTTGAAGATACATCGGTTCCTCTCCTTCTAGGTTTCCCAGAGGGAAAATCCTGGGAAAATTTTCCATATTCAATTAAGAATTGGATTATGAAAGGCTTGTGGACGCCATGAAGAGAGGGTGAACTATAAACTATCTTTGCAATAAGTTTGTCAGAAGAGAGTGGCTCCCTGGTCATAGAGGGTTGCACTATATGAACAAGAATTAAGAAGTTGTTCTAAATATTCATCTTCCTGCTTGCACATGATACAAAATCCTAGGCCTTCAAAACCTCTACGAAATAGTTGGTCCGAAGTTAAGATTTTCCCATGAGTTGTTAACCAAAGAAAGGTAGCAAATTTTGGCCATAAGTTGGTTTTCCGTATTTTAACCCAGATGTCATCCATGGGAACAAATGTATGTCTAGATGCCAAAGCATAGGCTTCCTTAAGATTGAAATTTCCTCCTGTCCTAAATCCCCATCGGAGTTTGTCTGGACTACTCAAATATTTAATATGATAATTGAGAAGTTCTAATTTTTTAACAAAATAATTGGATTTGTCTTGAAGGCGAAGATCATTTGGGATGATTGACCAACTTTGCCAATTAGAATTTGTAGAGTGAATATTCCAATAGAAGTGGACATTGCTTCCATTACTTTCCTTGAGTATATCTTTGAGTTTTGTATAGGTGGGGTTATCCTGAAGACGAGGGAGTTGTTGCCAAGAATATTCCTAGAAAAGGGTAGACTTCTCATCACAATTTTCCCCAAAACTATGTTTCTAAATAGATATTTGTTTTGTCATGTTATATTCCAAATGAGGGATCTAGGTCGGGCCCCATCCATTTGGATTAGATCCAGAAAACTAATATCATTAGCGTATTTTCTTTTACATAGAGCACACCAAAGCTCCCCTTTTCCCTAGAGTTAGTACCACCAAGTCTTAGCCCCTGAAATTGTATTGAAAATCTCAGGGCCTCTCAACACCAACCCACCTTCCAATTGGGTATACAGAGGGAATCCCAAGCTACCAAGGCCAATTTTCGAGCCACTTTGTTTCCTTGCCAAAGAAAATTTCTATGAATATTTTTTATGGATTTAAGAATATGTTTGGGAGTAGCCAGGCTTGAGAATATATAAAGAGGAATATCCTAGAGAACAGATTTAAGAAGGATAGGATGACTAACAATGTTCAAGGTTCATAAGGTCTAGTTCATAAGGTCTATCTGGAAATATTTTTACCTATTTTGGAGAGGAGATCCTCCCAAGAGGTATTACGAACTATGGAATCTACTAGGGGGGCTCCTCGATATTTGAACAAAAGGGAACTCCAAGAAAATCCTAGGATACAAGAAATGTGGAACTAAATAACTAAGGGGTGTTGAAGAAGAAAATTTGACTTGAGATGGTTAATGGAGGTGCCATAAGCATCCATGAAGTCATCGAGAATTTTTTTTAAAGCTCTAGCCTCTCGAGAAGTGGGAACTCCCATTAATATGGTACCATCAACGAATTGGTTGTGAGAGATTGGAAGATTGGAAGCATGTAGGTTGAGACCTCGGAGATGATGATAATGAACAACAACTTAAAGACTTCTGCCAAGGCCCTTGACCATTAGAATAAAGATGAAGGGGGAGAGAGGATCTCCCTACAAATACCCTATGAAGGCATGAAGGGAGGTGAGGGGGAACCATTGATCAAGATGGATAAGAAGGCAGAAGAAATGAGAAAAAAGATATAGTTGACCTAGGTAGGATGGAACCCATAATTTATTATTATTTTTTATTATTGTTATTATTTTATTATTATTATTATTATTATTTATTTTTACTTCAGTTAGACAAAGTTTCACCCTGATCTACTCAAATTTTGAAATTATGTCGATTTGGATCATCTTAAAATGGGTAAAACCCCTTAAGGGAAAAGTTCTATGGTCACAGTTCTCATCAATCAAGTGGAACTATAATTTACGACAAAATTCCTAGCAAATTTGAGGAAGATTTTTTGCCAAAAAGAAGTTGAATTTGTCCACTCATTAACTTATTCAGTCACAAACAAAAAAATGAGATCTTTAACAACACTATAAATGACAACATTTTTCTTTTTTTGGTGGTAGGGATAATGAATATTTCCATTAGCTTTTTGGCGATGTTTTATGTCTATCACTAAATCTCTAAAATGCATCATTAATTCCTTAAAATGAGAGCAATGCAAAGACAATACAATTTGCAATGCCAATTGCAAGTGTGCTTAACTTGGAATTTTTAATTTTTTTTCTAAAGCAGAAAAAAGCCTATAATACTCATAACACTTGGAAATTAGCACCATGGGTTTTATTTTTGTGTGTATTGACTTATGAAAACAAGATATAAAATGAAGTACTTGTGTTTCTTATTATGAAAAAAGGTGGCTTCTCTATGCTTCCATTTTATGAGGTGTTATGAAACCAATGCCAAAAAGTGTTCCTATGGTGATATTGTGGTAGTAATTTAACCTTGTAAAATGAATGGTTACAGAAGTCATTTAGCATTGTAAAATGAATGGTTACAATGGTAATTTAGCATTGTAAAAGAAGTTATTTAGTGATGGTCACCAAGCTATTACAAAAAATGTGAGATCTTTAATAATGCTATCAAATAACATACTCCCTAAATGGGTGAATGTGAATGCCAAAGTAATTCAAGGGAGGTTTACATCGTAATGTTGTTAATAAGAACCGTAAAGATATTCTAATTGGAATTATCTTATTTGAGAATTGGTCCATTATCTTGATGATGACCTCCTACCATGACACTTCAACTGGTGATAATATCTGCATTTTGAAAAGAAAGGGAGTAAATTCTCATAGAATCGAGGACTTGAAACATGTTAGAAGCTTAGTTATATATCTTGGTATATAAATTTTTAAAAATTACAATTTAATTATGGAAATATGAAGAAAAAAATGGCAATTGGGTTTAGCTCAAGTGGTTGGGAGGAATGATTGGTATTATCCCCAGTCGGGTTCAATTCCTGCTAGTGACATGTTGAGCTCATAATGTGTATAGTGTTGTAATGGCTTCAAGGGTTTTTGTTGACCAACCTTGTGCCCTAAATATTCTAGGGTTTACCCTGGGTACCATCCTCAAAATGAGGGGAAGTACTTGGGGGTTTTCCCTGGGATTTTAACTTGTAAAAACAAATATGAAGAAAAAAATATAGGAGTAAGTGTTTGTAGTAAAGAATGAAGGACATAAACTATGTTTTATGTTCCAAAGTTTTTTTTTCTATTTTGTTTGTAAGCATCCATAACATCGTGATATGACATTGGGACAAATGAGTTTGATTTGAATAATTTTGCATTAGTAGCACATAACATATTGATGTGTTTAAAATATGATATCAAATAGGTTGTAACTAGACATCTATTAAAATTGAGAGAAATAACACAATAAGAAGTATGCACATAAATGGGCACTAGTGATGATATCTATTAACCTTGGCTAATCTAACCAATCTAGGCCAACATTAGCCAATTGAGGTATCATACAATGGAGTATCCCAAGTCATTGAAAAAGATTCATCATATGTAATACCATGGGTTACCAAGACCATGAGCTCGTAAACCACTATCAATAAACCCATCAATAATTTTATGATCGAGTCAAGATTAACCCAACAACATCATCATTAATATTATAAGAAACGAGAAGAATCCATGATGCATTTATTCACCATTATTGAGTGCACATAGATGGATTAAATTCCCTCTCAGGGAATTCATTTAGTCACTGGGAAAGATGAGGAGAAGGAACAAGAGAGTAGTCATGTGAAATGCAAAGGCATGGGAGATTTGGTTTTACCAAATATGGTAATTTTGGTAATTAACTAGTTTGTATTATTCTTCTTCTTATTTATATGTTAGATACCATACATTCCTAGTTTTATACAAGCATTGCATATAAATGTATGTTGGTTTTACACACAAATTCTATATAGATGTATGTGCTAATTATGGTAATTAACTAGTTGGTCTTCTTCTTCTTCTATATACATTATCACAAATCTTTCATTTTATCTATACAATGTTGGCCTCATTGTGTGTCCATTTATGTGATTTGGTCTTCTTCTTATGTATACATTATCATAAAGATTTCATTGTATCCATAGAGCGTTGGCCTCACTACATGTCCATTTAAGTAATTTGGAGAGGGGAAACTTTAGAACAACTTGGATTTTTCTTCTTCTTACATTATCGTAAACCTTTCATTGTATCTATAGAACATTGACCTCATTACATGTCCATTTATGTAATTTGGAGAAGGAAAACATTAGAACAACTCACCTCTTCTTATTCTTCTTCTACTACTATATACATTATCACAAATCTTTCATTATGTCTATATAATGTTAGCCTCACAACATGTCCTTTTATGTAATTTGGAGAGGGAAAACATTAGAACAACTTGGATTGGGCTTGCATATTTTCAAGATGAGAGGAGAATTACTAAAGTGTCTTTTGATCCTATTAAGATCAAGTATGATTCCATGTATTCTTGATGCATATTATCTCTCTTTCTTTCTAGATTGTATGCTCATGATATTTATGTGTCTTCATGTTTTATTTTATAAAGATTTTAGTGTTGTTGAATATAATTGGTGTTAATTAAGATTCACGTCGTTTGCTTTAATTGTCTTAGTAGTAGGTGAACATGACAGGTTGTAACAACAACCATGGCCATAAATGAAACCAACACAAGTAGTCGATGATTGATGCCACAATGAGCATGTAAAACAACATGGTCCCGCGTGGAGAAGATGTTTCAGGAGTCCATATCACCTTAGCACCCAAGGCCATGAGCATCTCGATATGCATTGATGTCTGAATTGTCATGTGGAAAGACCATATGATTTGTGTGTCCTTCAAGTATATTTTGTAACATTAAATCCTATGACATGAAATTCAATGTGATTCCCAAAACCTAGAAACTTGGCATTTCACAATGTGATTTTTGTTTATGTTTGAAGGGGAAAAATGAGTTTTAAGCCAAATTGTTGAAGTTTTTCGAAGGAATAAAAGAATTCATTCTTCATGATGGAGAAACATTGATTAAACAATATGATCAAGTAGGGAGAAAATGAGGATGGTTTTGATGTTTCTTCAGTAGAGGTGAAATCGGTTCAATCAATTCATCAGTGGCAATTGATTTGATGGGATGCAAACTATTAAGTTATAGGAACTATGTAGTCTATAAACATGGAGAATTCTTGGAGAAATGTATTACTTAGTACTTGGAATCTTATGGGTTTTGCTCACAAGACAAATCAGAGGACAACCTTAGAAACCCCATTTGAAAACAAAGCCTCCTAACATTTAGTTATGTCAACATATGCTTTGCACTTGAAGAGATTACAGAAGAAAAGAGAGGAACTAATGAGAAAGAAGGTGTAGGAAAAGACACACAAAATCCCAACACTTGAAAACATAGTGGTTTATAAGGGCATAGTAAGTAGATTGAGAAATAAATAGTTGGAATGTGCATCTTTGTAGCAGTGTTCTGCATCTAATACATGGCCAAGACAAGTTGTATTATTCGAGTTTTTGAGTGACGAGTTCAAATCTTACAGAGCAACATTTTATCATATTTTTTTGTTTATGGGTAAGAAGCATTTTTTTTCTCAAATGTCAACAATCCCTAGTTAAAGATCATTAATAGTGTTTTGAGATAATTAAAGTGATTGTGACTAATGGAATGACAACTATAAAGGTAATAGAAAACGAATGGTTTTGAAAGATAAAGAGATMAAACATGGTAATTTTGAACAACCAAATTTTGTAAAAAACTTTTCCTTATTACATGTCTTTAATATAAATAACAATATTTTTTTTTCTCAAAAGTTAAAGTAATGAATATTGCCATGTCTTTTGTGAATCACTAAAACTCTAAAATGTAAAAGTGAAAGGACAACAATTACAATGTCACTAGCAAGTGTGCCTAACTTTGAAATTATCACCACAGGTCTTATTTTTCTATGTATTACCTTTATGACAGTTTCTTACTAAGAAAAACACAATGTAAGAAAATATCACAATCTTGATGAACTATGCGGACATGTGATATAACATTAGGTTAGGGATTGATCGTTGTCAATTTCATGCCTTTTTCCATGGAATTGGGTATGTGCGTGAGAGAGGTGCATCTTCTATATATTTTTCGAAAATAGCTTAGCCAACTCAACTATGTTGCATAAAAAAATATATGTAACAAAATGAATGAAAAGGAAAGATGTGCGATAGCTTCCCAACAACAAATATTAAAATATTACTTGTTTGAACATTAAAATATTTTTTTAAAGTATGAGCAAGTGACATCTTGTTTGAAAGCCTTTTTTTTTACTAAATATTAAAATAATATTTGTTTGAACATTAATTTTTTTTTTTAAAGTATGAACAAGTGACATCTTTTTGTTTGAAAGCAAAGTTTTCTCACATTAATAAATAGAAAAATATCATATTTATTTGATAGAAAGATTTCAAAAATGATAATAGTAATAATGGTTATGAACATGTACTTCTTTTTAGGAGGTTATATGTTCAAATCCAGAGGGGGTAGGGTATGTACACCTCTGTATATTTTAGTAGTGAAATAAGTGTGCAAAGGGGATCCCTTGTCCCACAAACAAAGGGGTCTCATACACCAATTTGGTGTTTGGCTTGGTCATGACCTTAAAATTAGATTATTATTATTAGTAGTAGTAGTAGTAGTAGTAATAGTAGTAGTATTCTTTATGGGTGGTCCCTAATACAAAACAACTTCAAAGGTTCTTGACCTTATAATTTCGACAAACAACCCAATGCATGATATTGATAATGTAAATTAAAACAAAATATAACCTAGGAGTCAAATCCCCTATAACTAGTCTCAATGTTAGATGGCTCCCTCGAGGGAATGAAGATGACGCATGACCTTGATACTTTTGACCAATAAAGGGGTCAAATTCCTTCAAACCTAGTAATAATTCTTTATGGGTGCCCCATAATACAAAACATACTTCAATGGCTCTTGAACCTATAGTTTCAACAAACAACCCAACACATGATGTTGATAATGTAGACTCAAACATAATATAACCCATGAGTCAAACCCTCTGTAACTAATCTCAATGCTAGATGGCTTTCTTGAGGGAATGAATACGAGGTAGGACCTTGATATTGTTGGGATATTATATTCTTTGCAATGAAAGAATAGTCGTTCGACTATCTAGTTGAGGTGGATCGACTAGGTGATAAGTCAATCAACAAGTCAAGTCAAGTCAATGGTTGCGTCGAGGTCGAAGTGATTGACTAGGAAGTTGAAGTCGAAGTGCTCGACGAGAAGTCGAAAGGTCAGCCAACAATAGGTCGAGTGGAAACCGACTGAAGGTCGACTAGTAACCAACTAGTAGTCAATTGTAATAGAATCTCAAGATTCATGGGATTGCAACCAATCATCTACGTGGATCTGTAACTGTTTTTGGGCACCATGATTTAGGGTTTTTCACATGATGTAAAGCCTATAAATAAGACATGTTGTAACATTGTAAAAGTTAATCTTTGGTCTCCATGTTAATGTTGGTGGTCATGTAGATGCAAGCCGTATTTGCTATAGGATTGTTCTTGTGTAAAGCAAGAGAGTATGACGACGATTGTGTCTTAGGTGCAGACCAAGGTTAATCATGTAAATATTTATTCAATGAATCAATAAGACAACAAAAAAACAAGATATTCAAAAAATGTGAGTTTTCCCAATTAGGTTTCCAAGATAAAATCTATATATACTATGTGTTAGTCATTTATTTTCTACTTATATATATCTTCTCTTTACTAATTGATTCAATGTGAATGTTTATTTCCTTACAAATACTTCATACCAAAAAAATAGTACAATTAAAGCAATTAACACTTCTAAATCTCTAAATACCATGATAAATGGAATTTGGATTTAAAAGAGAAAAAAAAAATAGGAACAACATGCCAATGTAGATGTTCTCTCGATAAGATTGTTCATGCTTTCGTTGATGCAAATATTGCAAAAACGTTCATAAATTTTCCAAAAGAGTAGTTTATCTTTGAGATTTATCGATCCCTTAACATAATTCCAATAATATGTTAGCATTAA
>JASDQU010369755.1:0-10539 GCA_032191745.1 Picea mariana
GGATGAAGTCTTTTGGTGATGTGTTCTAAGGTGTTCCGGGTAAAACAGTCATAACTTCTTCATCGAAAATCCAAATGATGTGGGACAAATTTCATTGGAAATTGTACAGAATGTAGTTTCTTGTGTGTGAGTTTCAGAATTGGATGTTAAATATTGAGTGCGGGGCATTTTGTACAAGTTAGGTCTCCTGAATAGACCAAAATTGAATAAAGTCTACCATTCTTTCTATAACTTTTTTTTGGGGAGGATTCAAGGAGTGAAACTTGGAGGAGTTTTAGAGAATACATTGAGTAATATTATCTATAGGATCAGAGTACTCCAAGAATTGAAGAATTGCGGAAATTGAAGAAGTCTCAGGAAGCATTATTAGGTTCTATGTGATGATTGGTTGATGGTGATGATTTAATGTAAAGTTTTATTATCTCTCATATATTCTTGGGTGGACGAAAGGGGAAAGGATGGAGAGTTCAACACTCTCTTGATATTGGAGGATTGTATCTCCCTCTTGGATGTTTATCCATCCCTTTACATTTGGAAGTTGTAGCTACCTTTGGAAGTCATTACTTCCCTTGAACAATAACTATTGATTATTTCTCATATATTGTGCATGGTGTATTGTGGTGTATTGGTGTAACTCTTATACTATTATTCATTTCTCATTGGATATAGTTTTATGGTTTAAGTATAAGTTGAAAAAGGTTTTAAATTGTACTTGATATTGATTCACCCCCCTCTCAGTATCAAAAGATATACCATTTCACAACACCCCCTATGAGAGTGATTTGAAACAATCACAACTGAATAGAGTCATCCTTCAATGAGTTGGAGGAGCACCATAAGTGAAACATTGTAACATGATCACCTAGATCTTCACCAATATTACCTTCAAATTTAGTTATGTCTAAGGGAAACTTAGTTTCCATGGGAGACCAATGTGGATCATGAAAAATTAGATATTTCAACAAACTTGAAAAATATGGCAAATGAATAGTTTCTAGGAATGGTAACCTAGGTTGTGGTGAATTCAAAGGAAAAAAGGATCCTGGATTTTGACTGGCACCAGGTTGCCAGGAAACATTTTCTAGTTGGCCAGGGTTTTGGTAGAAAGCATGGTGTTCTTAGCCAGTATAAGAATTTTTTGTGTTATTCTTCATCATCAACATATTCAAGTAATTCGATAACAAACCTTGGGTAGGGATTTCTCCCTGCAAGGTATTCCAAGGACCTTGGTTGGGGATTCCCTCAGCTGATCCTCCTACCATAGGTACTGGACTTTTCGCGGGGTTCCACTAAGCATGGGAGGTGTTTCCCCTGATCGAAATCCCTTGCGAAGGAAAAGAGCCCTGTCAGACATTTCCAATACCTTGAGAGGAGAAGGCTCTTTTCATCACTCCATTTGAAGGAAAAAATCCTTGCAAAGGGTTGGGTTGATTAAAGAAGGGGTTTCCCCTAAAGAAAACACAGATGATGAGAAAGCATTGTTTCTGAAAGCACCAAACAAAGAGAAAGGAATAGACCCAACCGAAGTCATATAGGATTGAGTCCCATGAATCCCTCCACTAAACAAGATGGAACTAGTATTAAGCATGGATGTCTATTGGAAGGCACCTCCAAGTGAGGGAGATGGAGGAAGGATATGACCCCTGTCATAAGGGATAGCATTAAACAGAGTAGTTTTTCCCATGAAGGATCCTTGCAAGGGAGCATTAGAACTCCCTACTCCCATACCAACAATATGTAGAGTAGAGTAAGTTAAAGTTGAGATTGAGTCAAAACCTAACATCCCGTATGAAAAAGGAGTGCCAGACATGTTTTATATAGAAGGAACAATGGTCATAGTCATTGTGGGGACTATGCCACTACCAAAATTTTTAGGTGTCTGGTTAGTAGTAGTCTGTGGGGGAGGGGGCATGACACCACCTACAATCGCAGCTAGGATGGGAGTATGAGGACTCCCAGTAGAGGTAAAATTAGTTTCTTCCATCACCAATCTTCTAACAAGACGATGATCATGAGTATTCACCTCAGGAGGGACTACCTGAATAATAAGTGGCACTGATAAATCAATGATCAGAGAATTTGCAGGGCTAAAGCCTTCAACTTCGAGGTAAGAAATGGTGGACTCCTCCGATGCAAGTGTATATTCTCTAGGAACAAGCTCAAGCATAACTTCCTATGGCCCAGTTGCTTCAAAAGAACACTCTTGATCTAGCCTTCACCTCAACTGTGTTGGAGGTGGCTCCAAAGTAACCAGTGGAAGGCCCTGAAGCCTATGTGAAAGACATAGTTGTTGATCTTCCACCTTGTGAAATGATCAACTAACACTCTAAGATCAAGATAATGAGAAACATAGAGTACACACTAGAAAGTCCCTAAACAAAAATCAAGCAATCGATAGATTGGCAGGAAGAACAGTTATGCCAATAAACACTAGAGCAACTTACCGATGAAAGTCTAACTCCAACATGGAAACACCCTCCAGGTATACTCTACAAAGCATGATCCAACATCTAACCTAGGTACAATGGTATACCCCCATAGTCACATATGTAAGTCCCTACAAAAAAGAAACTAGGTTTCCAAATCACAGTCAATTAACAGGCGAGTACAATCAACAGTCAGGCTGATTATAATGAGAAGGATAACAAAGTCTAAAGCCTTTTAAGGGTACCAAAGGAAAATGGTCTGGAATACAACTGAGGATCCTGAACGGATTCAAGGTCCACAAATATCTGTAGTCAAATGAGGTCATAATAGATCCCAAGAATGACCCTCAATATATGATCCCCACTATGTTTGGTCTGGATTTGGAGGGGTTATCTCCTCTACCTTTCCTCACGCGATATTGTGTTTAACCCTTGTGTTAGAGGGGGTCCCAGATAACTCTTATGAAACTAGAATTTTACAGTCCTTATCACAGACTCTTAATTTTACTTAAGAGGCCTTGAAGAGTTTCCTCTCCACACCTATTTCAAGGCCCTAAAGCCTAGACTACTTGGTGTACCATATAAATAGAAAAGTCTAGTTGATTTTAGCACTAGTCATTGATTTTAATGGCTTGATTAGTTAGGGGGTATGGAAGTGAAACTTGTGCTGTTATTGAGAGACAAAAGAGAAGAGTTAACAATATTTTTAGAACATTGTGCTGAAAGAAAACTACTTTATAAAACTAAAAAAAAAAGGCTTTTTAACTTTGAAGGCACAAACTTTTCAAAATAAAGACCAAGATCCTAAAATGCAATTTTTCCTAGAATTATTTTTTGTTTCAAAATGTAATGCGACTACTAAAAATTTCAAGGAAGAATCCTAAAAGTAACTTTGGGATCAGAACTCTTTTCTTTTATAAAAAAATAGCCTAATTTACTAACACAAAACAAACATGAATAATAAAATGCAAATGCAGTTAATGAACTACAACATTTTTATTTTTATTTTTATATTCTTAGAAATGAAAATAAAAAGAAATGGTATTTTTTATTTTTCAAATAATAATCAAGAGAGAACGATGACAAACCAAATACTGACACAGACCCTAAACCACTTCTTGAGAGCAGGGATTCACTAGAATCCACAAGAGGACCTAAATCTCAAAAGTACACCCTTAAATTTGACAACAAAGATAAAGAGATAAAGAAACAAAAATGATTTCTTTACAAGTTCCAAGATAATCCGAGCATTGAATCTAGCTAAATCACAACCAACAGAGACCCCAGAAACTCAAGAAGACCTGAGAATCCAAGCGATTCCTAAAAGGAAAGAAAATACGTTTGAAAAAACTCTTCTAAATGACAGAGACTCTTGTTGTGCACAATCATCCTGCGTATGTACACTGGATGTGTATAATGAAGAACACGTATGTACATGGGATGGGTGTATAACAGGGCATGTACACTGCTGAAAATTTTAAAAAAAGAAAAATATTCAGATAGAGCACTCAACTCAGGAAATATGGTAAGCACCAATAAGGTGACCAAAGATCCAAAAAGACTAATAAAAATTAAACAAACAGGAATTCAAGCCAAACAAAGATCTCCTTAAAAATACCCTAGAGAGACTCCCTAGTGGATTCGCCAATTTTGCTATAGGGAAAATCCCCCTAATCTGGGTCTAGCAACTAGGAAGAGCCTTGACACCCTAAAAGACATAAATGGTTCTATTCTACCCCAAATTACACACAACCTTACAATAATTAAGGGAAGAGAGATAATATATAAACTTGTACCTTAATTCCTTACGACCAATGTCGATCCATTCCGATTGTTGTCCATTCCAATACTATAGGCCTCCTCCCAAAGATAGCCTGAAACAATACTACAGAACAATATAGGATAACATATGCTTAATTATCAAGATTATCTAAAGACTTAGCTATTCATGAAAAGATTCATAAACAAAAACACATAGACATAAGATCTGGGACAAGAACTTTTCTCTTTTATTAATAATAAAATTGTAGGTTACAACCTAAACTTTTCTCACGCTACTCCATGAACCTCACATGGGTTCCTCTACTTTTTCTCCAAGTGCACTATTGCCAATACTATATTCACCGCCAACATAAGGGGAGAAGGATGGATCAGAAGGGAATGCTGAGGATAAAACTCAAAGAAAAATGCAGAAACCTTGGGAAACAAGGGAGAAAATTTGGCAGAGTTCTCTTGCCTCTAGTTTTATATCTCCAAATGATCCCCCTAGGGCCCTTTTTATATGACAACATAATGGTTAATTCGTTGCCATAATGGCTACAAGAGGTAATATGGTTGAAAAACCTAAGATAGCCCATAAAATCCTCTAGAAAGAGTACATGCATGCTTTCAGTAGTGCAACAAGAATATGTATGTGGGATTTTAGGTATACAGCTAGTTTATGTACGTGCTCTGCATATGCAATAGGGTGAGTATGAGAAGAAAAAAGTTGTTTTTTCACAAGAACTCCATCAAAATGGATTGGCAGATGTATGAATGAGTAGTCCAGTATCAAGGATGCATATAAGTGGAAATTTTAGTTATAACAGGAGGTTGGTACCAACAGAGATTAGGAGCTAATGAAATGTCGAGAGCGAAGAATGACATAAAAAATTAGGATACATGGTGTGACCAATTCTATTCTATCTTCCAAAGTAGTTGTTTTCTTTTGATTTTGTGTGTGTGAGGGTAGGGTTTGTCTTTTAGATATGGTCAAGATCTGTTGTGACATGACCCAAGGTCACGGGTAACATAATAGAATTGGAGACCATACTGGGGAAGTTTCTCCTAGATTGGGTTAGTCTTAGGGTTTCTTGTGTTGTCTTAATTTCTATAATTTTCTTGTTTTGTAGGCTTTCTTTCAAAGCATTTGTTATCTCAAAGACTTTTACCAAGTTCTTGGAAGCTTCTCTTGGGTTGACGTTTTATTTTTTTTGAAGTGTTGCTAAGACATACATGATTTGTCTCTGCTTTAATAGTGTATATACGCTATTTTGTTGTGTTTGAATAGTGTATGTATTTTATTTGTTGTGTATACATTTKTGTATCTRTGTGAGAATTCAGTCTTTGGGCCTTTTTATTAGTTTGGGGGGGATCTAAGTTGGTTTCTTAGTATTATCTAAGCCTTTTGGGTGTGATTTTGCCTTTGATTCTTGGGTTAAGTCTTTGAAAACTTTGGAATCATCCTAAAAGTTCATKCTTTTGTTAGGTTGGTGTTTTGGTTMTAATGTTCTTTAGGTTAGTCGAAAGGTCAGTTGTGTGTGTCTGAGATTAGTTTCCGGTTGATTGTTGTATTCTAGTGATTATAGATTGTCTGATTTCTTCCTCTTTACCTTATTCCCTTTGTTCATGAAAGAAAAGAAAAAAATTGCATCGTAGTTGAAATTCGTTCCTTTTAGTAACATAAACGAAAAAAATAATTTGGTTGTTGGTCATTCTTCTCTTGATCCCTTGCCTCTGAAATTTTCAAGAAAAGAATTTGCTTACTAGCACTCGGGTCTTCATCTATTTTGATTGCTTTGATAGTTGTTTGTTTCGGTTACAATATCATTTTGTAAAAGAAAATAAATTCCATCTACAAAGTTCATCAACACTCCGTTCTACATTTCCATTCAAAAAACATTTTAGATTTGCATTGCAAAGTGGTTTAAGATCTTGCATATGATAAAAAATACAATGTTTTCATTTTTGAAAAGAGTATAAAAGAAAGAGTTTGTTTTCATTAATTTGAAGCATTGTTACACTAATTTTTCATTCAATAAACTACATCTTTCTTTTTGTGTTCTTAAGTGTTTTTTGTTGAGTCTATCAAAACACCATCTAGTTTCATCCATAACCCTTTTGAGTAAATAACAACTCATAAAATGAACTCTAACTAAAAATAATTAGAATTTTTTATTTTATAGGGCAAACATACTAGTTTTAGGCTAGGGACTTGGTTTAGGCTGGAGATTTAATTTCTCCAAGGCCAGAAAAAAATCATAGGAGTTTGAGCTATGGATATTTCAAACCCAACTATAATATAAGTATATCCAGGAATCTCCTCTAACAAAACATTCAAAAACAAGGCCACGTGAAGGAGAGATGAGGATATAACCCCTCTAAAGCTTATCTAAGTATAGTGGAAAGATCATGTATCAGGGGTTTTGTCAATGCCCTTACCTCCGTGAGAGACAATTATTTTGAGCCTTCAAGCTTAGTTACCCTTCCCATACGTTCAATCCTGATTTTTGGTTGTACTCCCTGGACATTGACTGTGAGTTGGTAACCATAGTTTCTTTTCCTAGGGGTCTCATAGGTGATTGCGGGGGGTTTCCAATGGTACCTGGGGTAGATTTCATATCACACTTTTCAATATTTTTGGAGGGTGCCCCACGAAGCATGGGTACTTGCAATGAATAAGGTTGGTTAGTGGAGGTCAGGATAAATTCTTCTCACTCCTTCGTTCGTCAGTCCACATGACTTAATCAACCCATTCCTTCGTTTGAAAGGTCCTGATCTCACTTTGTTACTATTGCGATATTAGGACCTAATCCACTTAATTTGAGATATTGGCAGAGTTTTTTGTGATTGTTGTTTCTCTTATGGATTTTCTAGTGTTGTTCTTAGCGATCATAGAATTACTTTTGAAGGTGTGTAGGTGGTCACCTAGAGCTAACAACTCAAAGTGGTTGATAAAATMCTTCACTGATCGAGGAGAAATCAAAGTATTCCCCCTAAAGAAGTTGAAGTTAATCCTCCTTTACCTCCTTTTAGGCATCAAATTGATCAATCTGACACTTTTTTACCAACTAGTCTGGTCGATATTTTAATTACRAAACCCRCATAAATAAACATTTCTAATCMATAGGTTGTAACGGTAACTRATCCTGGGGATGAGTAATTCGATCCACCTTTCAACCCTCCATTAATTGGGCCTTACGATCTAGTTCTCGTGCAATTTCTACCTCCTAGGTTAGAATTCGCTGACAATATCCCTCTTCACTGGGATGCAATGGAAAKAATTCTAGAAGGGTCTAGTTCAAGAGTCATCATAACTCCCACTTTGACAATCATCACCAGTGGGATATTTACCCCTAATATGTCTAACCAAACAACTRGTTTGATTTAGTCCACCATTTTGGCATCTATCAACATCTTTTCACCTCTTATTGTTTCTCCCATCTAGACTTTGGGTGAAACCATKTTATTACCTTCAACAACTAACGCTTTCTTTCTTGGTATGTCATCGACGGGCATGTTAAACACATTGACTAGGTATCATTCAATGTCCCAAGTTTCTAATATTGGTTCAAAGAACCCATCAATTCCCTACCAAGGTTTTCCTTAGGGCGGAGGTCATATCCCTCTGTCGTTCCCTTCCATCATGAGAGGGGCATTCTCTTCTTCCATTCCTAACTACTTTGGGGGTTGGGTCGCTTCTATGGGTAACAGATTCCAATCCGCTAGCATGCCATCCACCTTGACCCAGTTCAAATTATATGGTGGTTTTGTGAGTAATAATTTCACCATGTTTGTAGTGTCAGAGAGGAGAAACCCCTTCCAAACTTAGTGGAATCCCATGCAAGGGTCTTCCCCTTCACAAGGGATGTAGTCAGGGGGAAACATGTTTCTTGGTTAGTGGAACCCCATGCAGAGAGGTTTTCACTCATAAGGAGGGTCCATAGGGGGAAACCTTGACTTTTTGTTCGAGAATTAGATGGGTGGAATTTTTCTTCCGTTTAACCAAAACCAAGGTTTCATTCAAGGCTTTGGCTCATCCACAAACTCTTCCTAGAAACTTGGTGCCAACTTTAATCAATGAACTTATTTTCAGGATTCCCATCAATCAATTTCATAGCCTAGGATACCCTTTCTGACAACTCTTCATTTTTCATATTTTTCTAAGTTGATGAATGACATGATTCATCATGGCTTGAGTTGGCCTGTAGTCCCTACTAAACTACCTTCTGGCATACCAAAGTTTGAAGGAAAGAGTGGTGAAGAAACACACAATCATATAATGACGTTTGACTTGCGGTGCTCATCTAATTCATTGAATGGTGACTCTATCTAGTTACGGTTGTTCCAACACACCCTCACTAGGGATTTTGCAAAGTGTTATATAAAAGTGGAGATTTAAAAGTAGACAAAATTTCATGATATGGCCATGGTTTTCCTCAATCACTTCCAACTCCCTGTCTAGTATGATGTTGGTACAAAACTTTTAGCAAACTTTGAACAAGATAAATCTACGCACATTTCCATTCATAATCAAGAATGGAGGACACATAAGAGCTTGATCAAAGCCATGGTCCCACCAAAATTTATCTTGGAATGGTTCCTGAAGTTGTTGATTTCTTATATCTCTAAGGATGTTGCAAATTCAGGGGTGTTTACAGAAGAACAAGCAATATTTAGAGCACAAAAACTGGAGTTAGTTTACTCCCAATCAGGTATACACCACGGTTGACTCTCAACTTGTCAAAACAAAAATAAGGACCACATTCTGATGGTATTTTCAGTTCCTTACAAAGCAAGGTTGTAAATCCGGTCTCTAACTATATGCAACAATTGTCCCTTTATAAAACTACAACCGATCTAACCCTTGGCTCGACCACCCCCACCACCCAGTCCTCGAATGTATAAACTATGCAATTGAAGACTCAAAAGGGTCCTCAGTATCCCAGAGATAAAAATAAAGGAAAGGGAAAGAAGGATACTAGGGGCAATGATAAAAAGGCTAATAATAATACTAAGGGTGTAAAGAATGAAAAGAGGAAGGTAAAATTCCTATGCAATATTTGTGGGGATGATCACCTTACTCATCAATTCCCATAGATGGAAGAACTCCAACACTTGACAAAGTTGCAACAATGAGAAAAACAACCTGTTGTATTGAAAAATCCATTTCCGCAAGGGGGCACTTCGATTCCACCTTTTCCTGATAGATCTTTTCCATTATTTAATATGGTAAATCATATGAAAGTAGAGGAGGTAAATGTGCTGACCATGTTGGATTACTGATAGGGGGGTGAATCAGTAATAGAGAATTTTAATCCTTTTTCACCATAAAATGAAAGTGTTATATCAATGTAGCATTATCGTCCAATAGTTGCAAAGTAAATAACCAATGAACAAATGAGAAATCACACACATACACAGTACGCCAGTGTTTTACGTGGAAACCCAAAGTGGGAGAAAACCACATAATGATTTTTCTTATATTTCTTTAAGAATTACATTCATTGGAAGCACCAACTTCTTTTGTTTTCCAGCTGCAACTAGAAGGAGGCTCCAACCCCCTAATTTCTTAGGCTACAACCTAAGGGAAGATCCAACTCCCCAATTCTATGGCTAAAACTAGAAGGAGGCTACAACCCCCTATGTTCTCTGGCTACAACCGGAAGGTGGATACAACCACTCGTCCTTTCCCCGTCCAACCGCCCTGACATAGAAGTAGAATGATGCAACCACTGTTAAGAACCAAACATCAATATAGCATGGAAAAACCTCAGGAAAAGTACTCAACACCTTGAAACTGAGATAATTTCAGATAATAAGCCTCTTCGAGGGGGCAACCTCCTTTTACCCCACTTAAAATGTTCAAGTACAATATGATTCAAAATGAAAATGTCTCCTTGGTATATATAGGAGACTAGGAGGTATAATTACAAATAATGGCCTAAAGATGACATAATTAAAATAACATTACTAATCTAAATTACAACTAATGGCCTAAAGCCGACATAAATAAAATAGCATTACTAATCTAATATGCCCCAATTAAGGGGTAATGAGCCAACATTAGGGCTTAACATGCCCCTCCCCTTGAGACAAGTGTTGTCCACAACGCTTGAGTAACTCTGGATGCTTCTGTATAAAAGACTCATATTCCCAAGTGGAATCTTTAGCTGGTAGTCTCCTCCATTTAATGAGATACTCTGAGATGGATCTATTCCTTAGCTGGCGAATTCTTGTGTCTGTGATGGCTTCAGGCTCCAATATGATTTTTCCTTCCTCGTCAAGTTCTGGCAATATAGTTTGAACTGGGATCTTGTCACCTATAACCTTCTTTAAGCATGAAACATGGAAA
>JASDQU010369765.1:1088-11266 GCA_032191745.1 Picea mariana
ATTCTAATTCTGCTTCTGATAGAAATTTTGAAGTAGGCGATCTCGTCTTAAAGTGGGACAAACCACACGAAGGGAAGGGTGAACACACTAAATTTCAAAATTTGTGGCTTGGGCCATTTTTGATTGCTGAAAAGTTGGGTCCTAGTTCCTTTCGTTTGCAGAATCTTGAAGGGCAGCTTGACACCTACCCGGTGAATGGCCAAGCCCTGAAAAGATACTTTGCTTGATTTCTATCCTTGTATATTATGTAAATATTTCCTTTTGTTTTTATTTTTGCCTTTGTTTTCGTTTTTGATTTGATTGATCAGTTTGGTGTGTTTTTTGTAAAACATATGCATGCCTGTGCACTGAGCCATTCAGACAAAGACTATAAGGAGATTTCTTCACTGAAATAATTTCTGGAAGGTTGTACAAACATCAGTGGTATATATTTTTGAAAAAGATATTGGAAAATGTTGTTTGAAAGAAGTTTATTAATTTCAATCTCTAAGTGAAGTTTGTCATGATCATCTTTATCTTTTTACGCTGTCCCTTTTCCGTAAAGGAATGACTCAAAAGGATATCTCCCTGTCAAAGTAAGTTGTTTTAGAAATAAAACATTTCTGGAGCTGAATAAAGGACAGTATTTAGAAAATTCTGATGAGGTCTGAAAAATATGAGAAAATATCAAGATTTTTCAGCGTCACCCCGCTAAGCTATCCATAAAATAAAAACAAAATAAAAATATTAATAAGAGCTGTGGGAAGTGTTTGTAAACCTGTCGGGATACTGACCAGGTCCGCTGGCAGCGGGTAAATGCAAGCATGGCGCCAAGACAACTTCGTCGGGGTACTGAACAGGCCTGCTGGTAGCGAAGCAATGTCGGGTAAATGAAAATCTGTAAAATTATAAGAAACCTCTTTTAAAAAGTCCTTTACTCTAATCTAGAACTTCTTGTCAAGATAAAGATGTCCGAGTGGGGTAAATGGCAACCCTGTCGAGGCTATGGACGCCTGCTGGCAGCAGTGGCCATCCCAACAGTATTGAATATTTTATCATAAAAATTATGACTTGCTGATCTTAAGACTGATATTGGTTTGCGTTTTTAAAACATCGCTGAAAAAAGATAGTAAATAATGATGTTGGTACGATTTTTTGGTTGTTGTTTTAAGTCGAATTTTTCTTTGCTGTCTTGATCTGGATTCATTTCTTTTGATAGAGATAACTGCTTCGCCCAGTATGTCACCATTGTTGGCAGCCAATTAATTTTTTTTAATTACCCTAAAAAGCTGCCTACACCTTATTGTCTTCTAAAAGACAAGTCATCGTCGCATTTTTCAACTAGACATTTATCTATTTCTTGCGACAATTGCAATTTGTTTTCGATTCAGTTTTCACAACTGAAAGTGTGAAAACCCCTCCATCGTTATTTGGACTGTTATCATCTTCTCATCGATATTATGGAAAGCACCTACCCTTTGTTTGTTATTAAGTGGCTAGAATGATCTTTTCAAACTATGTCCATTTCATTTTGATTGCGCAAGTCGATTAATAAGCCATTGAGCATGAAAATTTATTGGCTACATTTGATCCTATAAAGGTCATGATTGATTTTGGTCTTATATGCTTTGATCCTTATTGCTATGAGCTCTTGACTTATTGATTATATGAGATCTTTTGTTGCAATGTTCTAAAAACTTTGAAATATAAACATTTGACTATGCAACAAATGCATTGGTAATATTATAAGTTTGATTTGATATGAAATGGCAATGGTTTGAGTTTTACAAAGGCGCATTGATTAATCTTTTGGATTTCAATTTTATAGTTTGAATCGTTGCTTGGTGCATTGTTTTGTGAGTTTGATTTTACATTGAACAAACTATACATTGGCACGATTGGATTAACATTGGTTTAAACGTTTGTTTTTGATTTAATGATTAATACGATGGTGCATTGGTTAATGTTGGATTTCATGTTGGCTTGAACTATACACTTGGCGCATGAATATAACATATGGTTTTGGTTCTACATTTGATTGATGGAACATTGGTATGGTTATACACCGATTTGGGTTGGCCGATTAATGTGTTTTAAATGTTATGATTACTGATGGAACAGCGCTGTACCCAGCGATTAACATGGATGATTTTAAGGGCTAAATTTCGCTCATGGGCTAATTTTCCATGGTTTTTCCAAAAATGAGATTCGCTATTTTAAAAATGATTCGCCCAAATTCTATAGGATAAAATTATTTTACCTTAAAAATCGCCAAAATTTTATAAAAACTATATGAAATCCTTATAAATTTGAATATTTTTACAAAAATATCGCCAAACATTTATAGTTGGCATATGAAGGATTAGTAAGATTCGCCAAGGTTTCTACATTTTAAAACAAATTTCCATCCTTAAAATCATCCCTAGCGATTAATACACTGCATGGTGGTGGTAATCCCACCACCTTCGCACCCATTACATTGATTCATTCTCCTTTGAGCGCTTGCAGCTGTTAAGCCCTATCGTTTTTCTCTTGCATTTTGTATTGTGCAAACCAAACCCTACCATGCACAGAAGCCATGGCTCCTGTCGTAAGAGTCGAGCCCAACGGTTGCCAAGCACTGCTGATGTTTGATGGCACTTGTAGCGACTTGAAGAAATTCAGGTGGCTCCTGTTCATAAGGAAATTCGATGGTTATAACCCTATCGTGGCTCGGCAATTTGCGTTATCATTCGATGGCTACCGAGCCAAAATTGGAGATGTGCAACTGGAGATTAATGAACAATTTCTTAGTTCGGCAACCAGTCTGCCTGCTACAGGACAAAGGTGGTCGAAGATTTGTAAATTGGAAGATGTCCCATGGACATTGCTCTTCCAATATCAAATGGTGAAACCCTGCAACAAAGGATGGCCTGCAAAAATGTTAAAACAGCGCTGGCACGACCTGGTAATGATAATCAAGCAATTCATTACTTGTGAGGGAAGGTACGGGTTCGTTTTCTTATTTCACCTTCGTCTATTGATGGTTTTTATGGGTTTTGAACTCAATATGCCACACTACCTGCATAGAAGTCTATTTAAGATGGATAAAAGGTTCAAACGCAGTCAGGCCGATACCAGTCTCTTCCATTTGGGGTTAATTAAAATGATTATGGTTTATGAGTTGGGGTTACGTCGTGACAGTTGGGGTGATTTTCTCAGTCGTAATGGCTTTGAAGAGTCAAACCCACCATAGGTTGATAAACCTGTGGTGAGAGAAAGCAAACCTATCCCCCCTGTGCCTTACAACGTTTTGCTACCCAAACCTTTACTCGACTCTCCTACAAACCTGCCCATGTCTGTGACCAAACAGGTCGAAATTGCTAAACCCATAGTCAATAAGCCTAAAGCTAAAGCTAATTCTAATTCTAAAGGCAAGAAAAATGCTCGGTTAATCTCTCGCATGGCGAGAAATAAACCTAGAACCCCTGCCAACCCTGAGCCTATCGTGGTCAGTGAAGATTTCGATTCAGAGATTGAACATTTTCTTGCAAATGAGTATCCTTACTCAGAAGGCTTGTGTGACAAACCTTCTTATGACTTTGTCAAGAATTTACCACCTTGTCTGCGGGATGATCCTATTTTTCCTGGCATTGAACTACCTCGTGGAACCCTCGGTGACTCATCGAAACCCTCTGTTGCTCAATCAGTTGTTCCACCATGAAATCAGTGTGGTTTATAGTTGGAGAGGTACTATCTAGACGTGCCAATGTTACAATCCAAAATCCATGCTTTGGAAGACCAAGTGGCAAAACTCACCGGTCAGAACATCAAAGGGCAACCCACTGACGAAAAGCAGCGAACTACTGGTTCAATTCTGTTCAAAAATGTCGAGTCGGCTACAGCAATTGTCAATTCGAAATTGGCATAGCCTCAGCAACCGCGCTGGTATAACTTTCACCCATTTATATGGCGCATTCATAAACTCTGTGTACATTATTGACCTGCTCTGTTACATAAACATGCACTGTTGTATATGATTTGTTTTGATAAATCGAATTTTGTTATCGTTTAAGTTTTATTTGGATTTGGTTTTGATTCTAGTAATCATATTCTGGATTTGATTGTTTTAAATCAGTTACGATTGAATGCTCTGTTGCATTTATTATAGGCAAGCCGTTTTGCATTTCAAATTTTGAAACATGATCTATGTTTTGATTCGAATTGGTTATGATGCACATAAACGATGGTTGTTCTGTTACAATTTTATCTGAGTATGACTTTGACCAACCCAGATACGATGTGGATTTTGTTTAAAAAAAGAGTTTTGTTTTATAGCGTGAATTGATACAATTCGTAACAGTCATGTGAAACCCAGCCAGTCAAATTCGCTGTGGCCCGTTGATTAAACCGACCCTGTTATCTTTTGAATTGGAATAATAATCGATATTCAGTTATGAATGGATTTGTAAAACGGGAATGATTATGCACAGGATGATGAATTGTTCTATAATTTTCTTAGACCCGATTTTGTTTGATTGTTGTCCAGCTTATGGTTATTGATACTGTTGTTACATCCAGCAAATGAAATTTATGGTGATTTTTGGTCATTATTGTTACGCATATTTCGTTCTGATGTATATCGTGACAGCCTTCCCATATTTAATTACAACAGAATGAATCTTATGCATAATCTACAGCTCGCCTATCTTTCTTGTTGATTGAAATGACATGAAATATATGTGTATTGCTACAGCTGTAACAAATCTCTTCAATTGATATTGATTATAATTATGATTTCGATTCTGATTGTATTTGATTACTATTCTAGTCGAGTATGGTTTTATTGATTACGATTACATCGTATCTCATGTGACTCGAATCAATGCTTAATTTTGTTTGATACAAAACAGGCCTATCAAAGATTGACCACGTTTTATGGTGACTAAAAACGAAGCATTCCGTACTCTGTTTTGATTGCATTTTTTTTTATATTGTTTAATCTAAATGATAATTTCACTTGAATTATTAGTAATTCGTTTTGATGATGAAAAGAAAATTAAATTGGATTTGATTTTTTTTTTAAGATTTTATTTGATTGCTATATGATCATGTTTGCTATTTTGACTAGCTACAGAATCAGATGATTCTGTAGCTAAGTCTGAGAAGTCAATTTTTTATTGTTTTCTTAATAAAATATCCTTCTAATTTGATCTTTGTGTTCTATTGTAGCCAAATTCGAATTGGCAATAGATATGATGAGCAGTTAGGGGATGTTTTACAGATTCTACTTGCATTTTATTTCCTTAGTTTAGGTGATTTTAGGATATCTCCCAGATTGTGTAAAACTATTTGAGATTATCCACAAGGAAGTTTTGCCTTGTGAAGAAACCTATATATACTTATGATTTTTGTAATAATCAACATCCTCAGTTGTGGTAGAACAAGGATATGTAATTCTGTTACAGACTGGAGAAGAATTGATGTTTTGTCATAGCTTTTGCTTTTCAATATATTAACATTTTGTTTCAAGTTTTGTATATCAATTTGTTTATGGTTTATGACTACTTTAGCTATCTAAATCAAATGCAAATGAAATAATTTTATTACTGTGATCCATATCTTGTCTCTTCCAAATAGATAAAATACATAACAATTGTTGATTCATTTTGTGAATGATAGCTTTGTCTTCTTCATAAATTGAATTGTTATATATAAGTTTTCTGCATAACAGGTTTCCCTTATTGCACGAAGTTATAATCATAAGATTGTTATAATCTCTTTTATGTCTTGTTTGTCCTGTAAAACACTTCAAGAAGCAGCATAGCCAATCGTTTACGAGAAGCTTAAGGACTAAATGGTGTGAATATCTTCCTCCAACCAACTTAAGAAGTCATCATACACAGGGCAGACTTGGAGCGTTTCCAAGTCAATTAGTCTTTTGCTTACTATTTTTATTAAGTAGTTTAATATAGATATAAGTTTAATTAGATTTATATTAGATTGTTTAATTTCAATAAAATATATTAGATTGTTTAATTTCAGTAATGTTCATTTCTTTTTCATAAAATATAAAAATCAAAAAGAGATTCTTGGCTGTCTTAGGGCAGAAAATACATGAGTTTTGCAGGTTTTAATCAAATCTATAGATTGTTTATAGTGTAAATTTGTGAATAAGAAATATTGCAGCTGATAATTAGATAGTTGATTTGAGTTATTACAATAGTAATTAGTGGATTGTACGTAATAGTTAGAATAGATATATTTAGTTTTAGTTTAATTTCAATTTGTTTTTATTAGTTTTATTTAATTTAGTTTGTTTAGATTACTTAGCTCAGATCAATTTTCTCTTTGGTTTTCACACAAGACCTTAGAGCAGCCAATGGAGCTGTTAAACTCGTCAGGGTGGTCCATTCCAAACGGCTTGGGTTATTTAGACAACCCCGGACCGGTTCCACTCTCCCAGTTGACGGACGCTCAGTTTCGCCCGTCAACACAAGAGGAAACGATTTGGCCTTTTGTGGCAAGATCCTCTTGAGATCTGCTCTCCTACCAAATGAGAGCAGTCCCTCCAAGTCGAAGAGAAACCAACTGAATTTTAACAGCATCTTCAGTAAACTTTTGAATCCTACAATAAACTTCAATTTGATGGATCCAATTGTCCAATTGTTTAGCATTAAGCTCTCCATTATACATAGGTAATTCAAACTTAATATCAAGCTTTAAATGATGCATATTAGGATCAACTTTTGTTTTTTGCTTTTCAAATGGAGAAGGAATAGAACCATCAAGAAGAGATGCAGAAGTTGGTGGGGTTTTAGGGGGTTCCTTACCACCTCCTTCTTTTTTACATTCTGTATGAGATGGTCCACCTTGTTCACCTTTATTTCGATCTTGATAGAGCTCCTCTACCATTTTTTGCATTCTCATGAAAGATTTCAAAAATTCCCCTTCAGAAGGGATAGAAGAAGTTGTTTCTTCTCCTTTTGGTGAAGACATCCTTCCTCTTCTTGAACCAATCTCTGGATCAAAATCTTCAAGTTCTCCTTTACCACGCTGAAGCTTGGATCTTGTTAACATCAACTCACAAAGCAATGGTTAATCTCGCTCTGATACCAACTTGATCTGAAATTTTTACTTGATCTAAAATTCAATATCTTTTAACCATTATTTGCATGTGAATTTTTCTCTGTTAACCATATTTGAAATGCAAAATTAAACAACATCCATCAAGCACATGAGCACATAAACATGTAAGAAAACCATCTATGAACAAGAATTGGTAACGGAGTTCACCAGACTTCATGGCTACCTCTCTGGGCCACTTTCCAAATGGGAAGGCCGATAGATTAAGTATTCAAATGCTTACAAAGTGACTTTTGAGTTATGTCTGTCATATACAGTAACAAACTTCAACAACAGCTGCAAGTTGAAATTCTGAGACTTTTAAGTATGAACATGGATACCTTTCGGTCTATCTAGAAGATTCTGTGAGCATTTTTCTGTCTGGATGCCTGAATGCAAAAACTGGATCTGGAATCCTTGTGACAAATCGAGACTTTTGAGTATAAACTCGATATGTTTCTGAAACTGGACTCTGACTGCCCTTTTTGGCACTATTCCCAATCTGCCCCTGATTGTACAGTTTGTACGACCTCGGGATGCATGCCAATTCTGTACCACCTCGAATTGCATGCAAATACCACCTCGATCTACGTGCCATGCTCCATTTAAATAATAAACAATGATAGTTTTGGGGGCGCGAGCTATGAGCCATGCGCCCTCCAAAATCATTCGAATATCTGCAATTTATAAGGTTAATGCACCATTCCTTTCCATTTCACATGGTGGTGGTGCATTGGTTGTTCATGGTTGTTAAAGTTGTTGTGGGAGGCATAAATCTCAGGGTCAAACCTGCGGGCTTCCCCTCTATACACGTATATGCGCGCAATTTTTAATACATATGGTATAACATTTGTTTCATCCAAGGTTTAATACTATATGATATGGTATATATGCGCATGTTTTGGGTTTATAACATATATATCCATGTTTTATGGTTGGCGCACTATAGTTTAAACATATGGTATGTATTACATATGTTTTATATGAATATAAAACCATTATATTATATGTTGCGCTTTATAAAATCTCATTCATATTTTGGGTTTTTGTTATATGGTTTTTGATATATATTTAAATACCAAGGGATGTCTCGCTGTTGGCAAGGTTAAGGGCCGACCACCTATTTTTTTTATCAAACCAAAACATATTTAACCCTCTCATTTTAACCATTTTTTAATCATATTCCATCAATTTTGACGAAACTTTAACTTCTTATATCTTTGTCACCTGGAGGTCGTTTTCCTTGAAACGAACGTCACCAGAAAGCTGTTGATGAGCTCTTTCACTTGGTAAGCTTTACTTTTTTATTTGAATAATTTAAATCTATCGAATTTTGAGATGATCAACCTGGATCACTTCCAGTGAGTGAATTTGCTCTCCTCGTCTTCTTCCTCACGTGTTTTCCTCCGCGAATTTTTTTCTGAAACCAAGAACATCCCATGCATGATCCTTCCTCGATGGTAATGTGAGGTTTCCTCATGTTCCTAGTCAGGCTTTCGATGCTGAAATATAATAGTCGTTGCCGCAGTGCATGATCTCTCAACAATCATTTCCTGGTGCAGTTGATATTTTTAGAAAAAACAGTTCTGGGTTCCTCTGTCAAGGAATTTGATAATTATCCTTCAAGAATCTGACTATATCCAAGCTGAGATGGCCCAATCCTATGACAACTATGACAACGTTTGACAGTGTTCCTTAGCAAAATTTCCTGAATGCATGGTGTGGCGGTGGGTCCGCCCCCCTTTAATTTCATTTTTTTGTGTCGCTTTGCACTGCATATGGTGGATGTTGTGCTCTCTCGCGTGTATCGGCTATGCGTTATCAGGACCTCCCCTCCTTCCTTCCAGATTGTCTCAACGGGTCTTTCAGTCCTGAACACTTCAGTTACCCGCCTAAGTGGGATGTGGCCTAACCATCTCCTTAGTGTATCCATAGTTAATTCTGGTCCTCAAACGGTAAATCCGATGGAAATGGATAGAAATATATAAGGGGAGATTCCTTTTTGTATTCTAAGGAGTTATTTGTTGTTTTTTGAGTTAAGATTAAAATATTTTAGATCTCTTCGTCAAGGATCATAGCTTTATAAAACTATTTTTTTATATAATTATGTGTACATTGAACCCATTTTGGGCAAGGGACTTCATAAGGCTTACACGCCATGTTTGATTTGGAGCGTCAAACAACCTTGTTGCTTGAAGTTTAGTTTTTCTGTGAAAAATTGATTGAGGGTAGATAGTTAAGTTCCCCCCTTGACTCTAAGTTAAGGGAAGGCTTAATAGTGAAACTTCGTAGTAGATTGACCTGTCGCGTGCCTTAAACAATGATGATGTAAGTTGTTCAGTGCTTTTCCACACACTATGAAATTACATTATGGTCGTTTTTGCGCCTTAATTAAATTTTGAAGTTGACTAGTGGAGTAGTTAATTTTCCCTACATCATGAATTTAAGGGCAAGATTTACGCGGGCCTCCTTAAGGTATGATATGATTGTTTGGAATCATGGCTTGTGCGCGATTGGACGTTTATGTATGTTGATGTTTAGATTCTTTAGTAGCAAGGAAGAATTGGTAGCGTCTCTTGCACTTTGGCCCTTCAACATTGTTTAATGAATAGTTTAGTTAACTAGAACTGTTGTGCGCACAAATCTTTAATCAATGTGTGAGGTATATATTTATTAAGCCACTTCCGCACATCGACAACTCATGTAACGATTGGTTGTTTAGTCATAGGACCACCCACGTTATGAAGGTTTCCTATTGTTTATTTAACTTCTTTCTAACGCCTTTAAACTGTCCTTGCTATGGTTTTAATAACTAGTTTTCCTTGTGCCCCTAATATCTTTGTTGTTGGATTGATTCAAGCTTATTTAAGCTTGAGAAAACGATTATTTGTTGTTTGATGAACGATAATGTTGTTTTACTTGTGGCTCTTAAATGATGTGGAGGCGTGCTCGATTTAGAATTGTTTTATGCTTGTGCCTTAACCTATTGTTGATCGACCTTGTAGTTAGTTCACAATTGTGCTCTGGCTCTTGTGGATTCTCATTCCTTATGTGCAGTTGTTCATCTGGTCTTTTTGTATGTAAAGATTGATTGC
>JASDQU010369766.1:485-11430 GCA_032191745.1 Picea mariana
CTTTGTTCTCTTCGCTCATCACTATAATAAACATAACAAATGTTATAAATTGCGAAAATGAATAAAATTGTTTAAATGACTAAACAAACAATGAATCATGTTAGTTTTGTGGCACATTCCATTTATCATTGTATTTCAACATATGAAATGATATGAATTGTGATAATGAAAACAACTATAAGAAACAAGAGAAACAACAAAACAAGTTAAGTACTTGATATCATATTGTGATCGGTCAATGGGTTTTCCATCTCCATCATTTCATGCTGCTTGTTTTGATTAATGTCGTTGTTCTTACATTTACCTATAATAGACATCCAAAAATGTTATTAAAAGTGACAATTAGATAAATTTTCAAAATAACAAGAGAAACAACCAAAGAAATTATGTACATGTTGTGATATCTTCTTCTCTTTTCATTTCCATCTCCAAGTTTTTTTCAGCATTGTGCACACTATATTGATTATTCATTTGTTGCACAATGCCATCATTCCCTGTTTCATAATCTCCATCAATATTCATAGTAGTGAACAACTTGTGTATATAAGAATTCTAAACAACATATAATCGAAAGAATTACAAAAGAAATAACAAAAGAAGTGCAATACCTGAATTTTCCAACAAATTATTGGATCTTGGATTTGCCAATTGAAAGGATTTGTGATTATTCAACATGGTTATCATTTGTGACTCTGTTTGTACAACACATGCAATTCTTCTTCTATGTGTACAACATGCCTTCATTAAAATTGTCCCCGCATAAAGAGAAATAATCACTGCTGCATCACTACATTGTTGGTGCATTTCCAATAAACCCACCCAGAAATTAAAATTTCTCTCATTTTCATCATTGATGTCTTCAAAATTGTGAGAGTACCTGGAAGCTTAAAGTTTTTTTGATTCTGAAGTATAGAATTGTATAGTTAAAACTATATCATAACTATAACTACTTTGTGTCTCATAGACATAATTGTCATTAGTCATTTCATAGTTGAACTTGGAATTCTTAATAGCAATTTCTAGAGCTTGGCGTACATCATTGCAGGACCAAATTTCCACTGAGATGCCTATAGTAAAGTCATTCAGCTCATTTTTTTGGATAAAAAATTGAAACAACTCAATATAATAACCCTTGTGGAATGGTTCTTTTCCCAAAGCCAACGTATCTAGAACAATAAGGTCGATACATAATATTGGCTGCAACTGAGAAGGAAAAGCGTGTAAAAGTGTTGACAAAAGACTAGGGCTCCCAAAAAGACAACCGAATTCAAAATTGTTGTCAACTTATTGAATGTTTGTCGATGAATCTATTATTCTGTCAAGGACTCCACATGCTTGTTGAGAAAGGGACTCTATTTTTGTATTTCGTGTTCCTTTTACCTAAATAAACCTTGCCACAGTCTTACAGAAGTTGGAAAACATGATATCATCAATTTCATAATGATAGAATGGAGGAAAGCTTGCACATGCTAGTCTTCCCTCTTGCACAAGCATAATCTCATCTTAAACAACATCATTCCACCGTCAAGGAAATCTAGTGTGTGCTAGCTTTCCCTCATGAACAAGCACAAGTGCATCTTGAAACAACATCATTCAACCGTGGGGGAAAGCTATTTTATGTTGGATGTCCCTCTTGCAAAAGCACAAGCACATCTCGAACAACATCATTCCACCATGGAGGAAATCTAGTGCATGCTAGCTTTCCCTCTTACAAAGGCACTAGCGCATCTCGAAAATCATCCCACCATGGTGGTAAGCTAACATATGCTAGTTTTCCCTATTGCACAAGCACAAGCTGATCTCAAACAACGTCATTCAATGTGGGGGAAAGCTTGCATGTGCTATCTTTCCCCCTAGCGCAATCACATCTCCAATAACATAATTCCACCATGAGGGAAAGCTAACGCGTGCTAGTTTTCCATATTGTAGAAGCACAAGTGCATCTCGAACAACATCATTCCACCATGGGGGATAGATAGCACGTCCTAGATTTCCCTCTTGCACAAGCACAAGCACATCTCGAACAACATCATTTTAGCATGGAGGAAAGCTTGCACATGCTAGTCTTCCCTCTTGCACAAGCATAAGCTCATCTTGAACAACATCATTCCATCGTCAAGGAAATCTAGCGTGTGCTAACTTTCCCTCTTGAACAAGCACAAGTGCATCTTGACACAACATCATTCCACCATGGGGGAAAGCTAGTTTATGTTGGATTTCCCTCTTGCAAAAGCTCAATCATATATCGAACAACATCATTCCACCATGTGGGAAAGCTAGCACATGCTAGCTTTTCCTCTTGCACAAGCACTAGCGCATCTCGAACAATATCATTCCACCATGGGGGAAAGCTAGTGCGTGCTAGATTTCCCTCTTGTACAAGCACAAGCACATCTCAAAAAACATCATTTTAGTATGGAGGAAAGATTGCACATGCTAGTATTCCCTCTTGCATAAGAATAACCTCATCTTCAACAACATCATTCTACCGTCAAGTAAATCTAGTGTGTACTACCTTTCCCTCTTGAACAAGCACAAGTGCATCCTGAAACAACATCATTCCACCATGGGGGAAAGCTAGTTTATGTTGGATTTTACTCTTGGAAAATAACAAGCACATCTTGAATAACATCATTCCAACATAGGGGAAAGCTAGCACCTGCTAGTTTTCCATTTTTCAGAAGCACAAGTGCATCTCAAACAAAATCATTCCACCATGGGGGAAAGCTAGCGCATGCTATCTTTCCCTATTTCACAAGCACAAGTGCATGTCGAACAATTATTTTAGCATGGAGGAATGCTTGCACATGCTAGTATTCCCTCTTGCACAAGAATAACCTCATTTTGAACAACATCATTCCACCGTCAAGAAAATCTAACGTCTATTAACTTTCCCTCTTGAACAAGTACAAGTGCATCATGAAACCACATCATTCCACCGAAGGGGAAAGTTAGTTCATGTTGGATTTCCCTCTTGCAAAATCACAAGCACATCTCGAACAACATCATTCTACCATGGGGGAAAGCTAGCGCATCTCGAAAATGCTATATTTTCCTCTTGCACAAGCACTAGTGCATCTTGAAAATCATCCCACCATGGGGGTAAGCTAGCGCGTGCTAGTTTTCCATTTTGCAGAAGCACAAGCTCATCTCAAACAACATCATTCAATGTGGGGGAAAGATAGCATGTGCTAGATTTCCCCCTAGCACAATCACATCTCAAATAACATCATTCCAACATGGGGGAAAGCTAGCACGTGCTAGCTTTCCATCTTGCAGAAGCACAAGTGCATCTCGAACAACATCATTCCACCATGGGGGAAAGCTAGCACGTGCTATCTTTCCCTCTTGCACAAGCACAAGTGCATCTTGAACAACATCAATTTAGCATGGAGGAAAGCTTGCACATGCTAGTCTTGCCTCTTGCACAAGCATAAGCTCATCTTGAACAATATCATTCCATCATCAAGGAAATCTAGTGTGTGCTATTTTTCCCTCTTCAACAAGCATAAGTGCATCTTGAAACAACATCATTCCACCATGGGGGAAAGCTAGTTTATGTTGGATTTCCATCTTTCAAAATCACAAGCACATCTCAAACAACATGATTCCACCGTGGGTGAAGGTAGCATGTGCTAGCTTTCCCTCTTGCACAAGCACTAGCGCATCTCGAAAATCATCCCACCATGGGGGTAAGCTTGCACGTGCTAGTTTTCCCTCTTGCACAAGAACAAGCTCATCTCAAACAACATCATTCAATGTGGGAGAAATCTAGCATGTGTTAGCTTTCCCCCTAGCGTAATCACATCTCAAATAACAACATTCCACCATGGGGGAACGCTAGCGCATGTTACCTTTCCCTTTTGCACAAGCAGAAGCACTTCTCGAACAACATCATTCCACCATGGGGGAAAGCTAGCGTGTGCTATCTTTCCTCTTGCACAAGCAAAAGCGCATCTCAAACAACATCATTCTAGCATGGAGGAAAGGTTGCATATGTTAGTCTTCCCTCTTGGACAAGCATAAGCTCATCTTGAACAACATCATTCCACCGTCAAGGAAATCTAGTGTGTGCTAGCTTTCCCTCTTGAACAAGCACAATTGCATCTTGAATCAACATCATTCCACCATGGGGGAAAGCTAGTTTATGTTGGATTTCCCTCTTGCAAAATCATAAGCACATCTCGAACAACATGATTCCACCATGGGGGAAAGCTAGGCTAGCTTTCCCTCTTGCACAAGCACTAGCGCATCTCGAAAATCATTCCACCATGGGGGTAAGCTTGCCCGTGCTAGTTTTCCCTCTTGCACAAGAACAAGCTCATATCAAACAACATCATTCAATGTGATAGCTTTCCCCCTAGCACAATTACATCTCGAATAACATCATTTCAACATGGGGGATAGCTAGTGTGTGCTATCTTTCCATCTTGTAGAAGCACAAGTGCATCTCGAACAACATCATTCCACAATGGGGGAAAGCTAGCACATGCTAGTTTTCTCTCTTGCACAAGCACAGGCGCATGTTGAACAATTATTTCAGCATGGAGGAAAGCTTGCACATGCTAGTCTTCCCTCTTGCAAAAGCATAAGTTCATCTTGAACAACATCATTCCACCATCAAGGAAATCTATCGTGCACTAGTTTTCCCTCTTGAACAAGCACAAGTGCATCTTGAAACAACATCATTCCACCGTGGGGGAAAGCTAGTTTAGCTTTGGATTTCCCTCTTGCAAAAGCACACGCACATCTCGAACAACATCATTCCACCGTGGCGGAAAGCTAGTGCATGCTAGCTTTCCCTCTTGCACAAGCATTAGTGTATTTCGAAAATCATCCAACCATGGGGGTAAGCTAGCGCATGCTAGTTTTCAGTATTGCACAAGCACAAGCTCATCTCAAACAACATCATTTATTGTGGGGGAAATCTAGCATGTGCTAGCTTTCCTCCTAGCACAATCACATCTCCAATAACATCATTCCAACATGGGAGAAAGCTAGCATGTGCTAGCTTTCAATCTTACAGAAGCACAAGTGCATATCGAACAACATAATTCCACCATGGGGGAAAGCTAGCGCATGATAGTTTTCCCTCTTGCACAAGTGCAAGCGCATCTCGAACAACATCATTTTATCATGGAGGAAAGCTTGCACATGCTAGTCTTCCCTCTTGCACAAGCATAAGCTCATCTTGAACAACATCATTCCACCATCAAGGAAATCTAGCATGTGCTAGTTTTCCCTCATGAACAAGCACAAGTGCATCTTGAAACAACATCATTCCACCATGGAAGAAAGCTAGTTTATGTTGGATTTCCCTCTTGCATAAGCACAAGCACATCTTGAACAACTTGATTCCACCGTGGGNATTCCACCATCAAGGAAATCTAGCATGTGCTAGTTTTCCCTCATGAACAAGCACAAGTGCATCTTGAAACAACATCATTCCACCGTGGCAGAAAGCTAGTTTATGTTGGATTTCCCTCTTGCAGAAGCACAAGCACATCTCGAACAACATGATTCCACCGTGGGGGAAAGCTAGTGCATGCTGGCTTTCCCTCTTGCACAAGCACTAGCCCATGTCAAAAATCCTCCCACCATGGGAGTAAGCTAGTGCGTGCTAGTTTTCCCTCTTCAACAAGCACAAGCTCATCTCAAACAACATCATTCAATGTGGGGGAAAGCTAGCATTGTGCTAGCTTTCCCCCAGCACAATCACATCTCGAATAACATCATTCTAACATGGGGAAAGCTAGCGTGTGCTATCTTTCCATCTTGCATAAGCACAAGTGCATCTCGAACAACATCATTCCACCATGGGGATAAGCTAGCGTGTGCTATCTTTCCCTCTTGCACAAGCACAAGCGCATCTCGAACAACATTATTTTAGCATGGAGGAAAGCTTGCACATGCTAGTCTTCCCTCTTGCACAAGCATAAGCTCATCTTGAACAACATCATTCCACTGTCAAAGAAATCTAGCATGTGCTAGCTTTCCCTCTTGAACAGGCACAAGTGCATCTTGAAACAACATCATTCCACCGTGGGGGAAAGCTAGTTTATGTTGGCTTTCCCTCTTGCAAAAGCATAAACACATCTCGGAAAACATCATTCCACCATGGGGGAAAGCTGGTGGATGCTAGCTTTCCCTCTTGCACAAGCAATAGCACATCTCGAAAATCATTCGACCATGTGGGTAAGCTAGCGCGTGCTAGTTTTTCCTCTTGCACAAGCACAATCTCATCTCAAACAACATCATTCAATGTGCAGGAAAGCTAGCATGTGCTAGCTTTCACCCTAGTACAATCACATCTCGAATAACATCATTCCAACATGGAGGAAAGCTAGCGTGTGCTAGCTTTCAATCTTTTAGAAGCACAAGTGCATCTCGAAAATGATAGCTTTTCCTCTTGCACAAGCACTAGCGCATCTCGAAAATCATCCCACCATGGGGGTAAGATAGCGCGTGCTAGTTTTCCCTTTTGTAGAAGCACAAGCTCATCTCAAACAACATCATTCAATGTGTGGGAAAGCTAGCATGTGCTAGATTTCCCCCTAGCGCAATCACATCTCGAATAACATCATTCCAACATGGGGGAAAGCTAGCACGTTCTAACTTTCCATCTTGTGGAAGCACAATCACATCTCGAACAACATCATTCCACCGTCGGGGAAAGCTAGCGCATGCTAGCTTTCCCTCTTGCACAAGCACTAGCGTATCTCGAAAATCATCCAACCATGAGGGTAAGATATCGCATGCTAGTTTTCACTCTTACACAAGCACAAGCTCATCTCAAACAACATCATTCAATGTGGGGGAAATCTAGCATGTGATAGCTTTCCCCCTAGCACAATCACATCTCGAATAACATCATTCCATCATGGGGGAAAGCTAGCGCGTGCTAGCTTTCAATATTACAGAAGCACAAGTGCATTTTGAACAACATCATTCCAATATGGGGGAAAGCTAGTGCATGATAACTTTCCCTCTTGCACAAGCACAAGCGCATCTCAAACAACATTAGTTTATCATGGAGGAAATCTTGCACATGCTAGTCCTCCCTCTTGCACAAGCATAAGCTCATCTTGAACAACATCATTCCACCATCAAGGAAATCTAGCATGTGCTAGCTTTCCCTCATGAACAAGCACAAGTTCATCGTGAAACAACATCATTCCACTGTGGGAGAAGGCTAGTTTGTGTTGGATTTCCTTCTTGTAGAAGCACAATCACATCCCGAACAACATGATTCCACCATGGGGGAAAGCTAGCACATGTTGGCTTTCCCTCTTGCACAAGTACTAGCGCATCTCGAAAATCATCCCACCATGGGGGTAAGCTAGCGCGTGCTAGTTTTCCCTCTTCAACAAGCACAAGCTCATCTCAAACAACATCATTCAATGTGGGGGAAATCTAACAAGATAGCATGCACTATCTTTGCCCCAACACAATCACATCTCGAATAACATCATTCCAACATGGGGAAACCTAGCGCGTGCTAGCTTTCCATATTGAGTAGCACAAGTGCATCATGAACAAAATCATTCCACCATGGGGATAAGCTAGCGCGTGCTATCTTTCCCTCTTGCACAAGCACAAGCACATCTCGAACAACATCATTTTAGCATGGAGGAAAGCTTGCACATGCTAGTCTTCCTTCTTGCACAAGAATAAGATCATCTTGAACAACATCATTCCACCATCAAGGAAATCTAGCATGTGCTAGCTTTCCCTCTTGAATAGGCACAAGTGCATCTTGAAACAACATAATTCAGCGTGGGGGAATCCTGCTGCATGCTAGCTTTTCCTCTTGCACAAGCACTAGCGCATCTCAAAAATCATCCGACGATGTGGGTAAGCTAGCGCGTGCTAGTTTTCCCTCTTGCACAAGCACAAACTCATCTCAAACAACATCTCGAATAACATCATTCCAAGATGGGGGAAAGCTAGCATGTGGTAGCTTTCAATCTTGTAGACGCACAAGTGCATCTCAAAAATGCTAGCTTTTACTCTTGCATAAGCACTAGTGCATCTCGAAAATCATCCCACCATGGGGGTAAGCTAGCGCGTGTTAGTTTTCCCTTTTGCAGAAGAACAAGCTCATCTCAAACAACATCATTCAATGTGGGGGAAAGCTAGCATGTTCTAGATTCCCCCCTAGCGCAATCACATCTCGAATAACATCATTCCAACATGGGGGAAAGCTAGCGCGTGCTAGATTTCCATCTTATAGAAGCACAATTGCATCTCGAACAACATCATTCCACCATGGGGGAAAGCTAGCGCATGCTAGCTTTCCATCTTGCACAAGCTCAAGCGAATCTCGAACAACATCAATTTAGCATGGAGGAAAGCTTGCAAATGCTAGTCTTGCCTCTTGCACAAGCATAAGCTCATCTTGAACAACATCATTCCACCATCAATGAAATCTAGCGTGTGCTAGCTGTCCCTCTTCAACAAGCACAAGTGCATCTTGAAACAACATCATTACACCATGGGGTAAAGCTAGTTTATGTTGGATTTCCCTCTTGCAAAATCAAAATCACATCTCGAACAACATGATTCCACCGTGGGGGAAAGGTAGCACGTGCTAGCTTTCCCTCTTGCACAAGCACTAGCGCATCTCAAAAATCATCCCACCATGGGGGTAAGCTTGCACGTGCTAGTTTTCCCTCTTGCATAAGAACAAGCTCATCTCAAACAACATCATTCAATGTGGGGGAAAGCTAGCATGTGCTAGCTTTCCCCCTAGCACAATCACATCTCGAATAACAACATTCCACCATGAGGGAAAGCTAGTGCATGCTACCATTTCCTCTTGCACAAGCAGAAGCGTATCTCGAACAACATCATTCCACCATGGGGGAAAGTTAGCACGTGCTAGCTTTCCCTCTTGCACAAGCAGAAGCGCATCTCGAACAACATCATTTTAGCATGGAGGAAAGCTTGCACATGTTAGTCTTCCCTCTTGCACAATCATAAGATCATCTTGAGCAACATCATTCCATCGTCAAAGAAATCTAATGTGTGATAGCTTTCCCTCTTGAACAAGCACAAGTGCATCTTGAAACAACACCATTCCACCATTGGGGAAAGCTAGTTTATGTTGGATTTCCCTCTTGCAAAATCACAAGCACATCTCGAACAACATGATTCCACCGTGGGGAAAAGCTAGCGCGTGTTAGCCTTCCCTCTTGCACAAGCACTAGCGCATCTCAAAAATCATCCCACCATGGGGGTAAGCTTGCCCGTGCTAGTTTTCCCTCTTGCACAAGAACAAGCTCATCTCAAACAACATCCTTCAATGTGCTAGCTTTCCCCCTAGCACAATTACATCTCGAATAACATCATTCCAACATGGGGGATAGCTAGCGCGTGCTAGCTTTCCATATTGCAGAAGCACAAGTGCATCTTGAACAATATCATTCCACCATGGGGGAAAGCTAGACCGTGCTAGCTTTCCCTCTTGCACAAGCACAAGCGCATGTCGAACAATTATTTTAGTATGGAGGAAAGCTTGCGCATGCTAGTCTTCCCTCTTGCACAAGCATAAGATCATCTTGAACAACATCATTCCACCGTCAAGGAAATCTACTGTGTGCTAGCTTTCCCTCTTGAACAAGCACAAGTTCATCTTGAAACAACATCATTCCACCGCGGGGGAAAGCTAGTGCATGCTAGCTTTCCCTCTTGCACAAGTACTAGCGTATCTCGAAAATCATCCGACCATGAGGGTAAGCTAGTGCATGCTAGTTTTCACTCTTTCACAAGCACAAGCTCATCTCAAACAACATCAAAATATTATGTTCAAGTACTACTACAAGAGTGAAAATATTATGTTCAAGGAACTTTTCCAAAATTACATGTCAGGTTACAATGTCAATTTAGGCTTACAACAAGATTCATGAATGGATTTTTCTCCAAATCTATTTAATTCTTGAATTTCTCACTACACAAGTTCTTCTTTCTTCCTTAACTTTGTCACCTTCATCTTCTTCACGAGGAAACTATGTCTTTCTCTATGGGTGAATGGATGATAGATTCCCTCCCAATGAATACCTTATGACCACTATATAAATACCATATTCAACTCCTTAACCTCCATGATTGTCCTCATGTGATTTTCCTTGTGAAACCATTACCACACTAACCACATGAGTTGGCCACATGCCATCTTTCAATTGGTTGTGGGAATTTGGGTGATTCCCCCCTTGATATCCACTCATAATACTACAACTATTTATTTAGTGAAATATCAAACTACCCATATATCCATGGTATTTTTGATGTCCACCTCCCCAAACCCGGTGAGACACCCTCATTGATCGCAATTGATAATGGATGATTGTTGATTGCTTTGTAGTTTCTTACTCGATTCTCATTCTCACGCTCTCTACCAACAAGAAATAACTTCTCAATTGAAAATCTGGCCTTAAGGCTGGCTCAGAACTTCCCTTAAAGTTGCCTCAGATTGCTACCCAGAACTGAGTTATTCCACCCTCAGAAAAGTCCCTTAGATGCTTTTCATAACACCTCCAGTTTATTTCCAAAACACCTTTAGAACAACCTCTCACATAAAGTAAACACAACAATACACATAAGTAAACATACCAAAGCACCAATGACTCAAACTAAAAGAACCAAATATTTACAATCCAAACTCAATTAGTTCAGTCTTATTTATGAATGGATACCATTTCCATTCTCATTTGAGCAGCAACTAGGAGGTGGATTCCTTTTCATAACACCATTAATAGGAGCATTCACAATTCCATTTCCAACACAATTTGATGCAGGCCCATTAGCAAATAACAACACCAATTACATTGCCATTTTCAAACCCATTCCTTCTGAGCAATGTAGGAGTTCTGCTATTATCGTCAACATGTGGACTTCGACCCAAATTGCTTGGTTTTCCAGGGTTATTAAAATATTAATCAAGCTG
>JASDQU010369772.1:0-11429 GCA_032191745.1 Picea mariana
TATCTGCAACAAAAAATTGGAGTAGTTTCTATCCCACAGTGATCCACTCAGCATCAAGCTTAATTGGACAGGGGGACATAAACAAAATTCTTGAATAAATTCAAATAGAGAAACTTTTGAATGCTTTTCATATATACATAAAAGAATTACATGAGGAAGAACCATGAAGAGAAAATTATGTAGAGTTAGCAGAGGCTTGTAGACAGGGGGAGAAACCCCAGATGAGAAGTGCACTTTTCCATTGATGCCAAAGGGGGAGAGATAAAGAATAATGCATGGAGAGATACAAGCATGCAGTCAGGGGGAGTGATGGTCACAGGGGGAGCATAAGCATCAGGATTTCCATGCCTAAGTGTTGCCATCAATGCCGAAGGGGGGTATTATTGGACAATTGGTTGTCATTGATGTCAACGAATATTGGATTGATGTCAACTGATGTGACATGTGTACTTGGATATTTCTCTAAATTGGTCCCCTTATAGCATAACTCTAAGCATGGCCCTCACGGGAATATGATTTGAATATGTATATAAGAAAACCCATAAGTATGGTTAAGGATCTCATAGTTGATCATGCAATTTGTTCATGAAGGATGGAGTAAATGAAGGTAACTCACTCATGGGTGGATAGTACTCATTGTACCATTTTTGGTGATATGTGGAACACCGTGTAGTTCCTCACGGTTAGGGAGATATGGTATTGTAAAGTTGGAAGCCCCAAAGATTGGGCAATAATCCCCTAGTTTGTTATAAGTCTTGGCCAAAGGGGTAAATTTGTTGTAACAAGAAAACCCTAGAAGCCCTAAATTAAGGAAGGCATTACCTAGCACAATTATATAAAAAACTCAATGAGTCATTTACAAAAACACTCACACACTCATTCATTGATCATCTATCTTGTGAACTAGTGATATTTTTCTAAGGTTTTGACAACATTTTTCTAAGTTAGAAAAGGAAGGTCGAAGGAGAAAGATTTGGGGTTATAGCAAACCCTAGCTTCTGAGGTATCTATAGGTTGTAGGCCATAAGGGTGTGGATTTACACGGGCTACAATGAAGGAAAGCATGGATATTAGTTGGTTGTATAAGAGAAGGTTGTGTATCTGTGAAAATATAATGAAGGTTTGAGTAGATGTTGGTACCAGGTCCCTAAATATATGAAGGAAATCTACATGTCAACATCTTAATGTTTCAGGTCCACTTCATAGGTATTGGTATGATTGTATACTTATTTTGATGGTTACTTATTATCATGGTATGGTGTATGCTTGAGGCATACTTGGTATGGTTGGTTTGGTATTTGGATATGGTATATGTTGGATGGTTGGTTGAGTGAGAAACACTCTTATGTATGGTACAGTATCAATACAGTTCTTATAGTTCACATATTTGAGCTACTTGTACTTGATTGAGGGATATCTATGTTGTATCGTGATGTATGCATGAGGGACATGCATAGGATGTTAGAGATGCTTCATTGATGACATGGTACATATCTGCATATGGTTGATGAAATGGTATATGGGATCGGTTGTACATGGTCGATTCTCTAGTTCATGATTCACTATTCATTGTTGATGTATCCTTTGATTCATGATTGATGCATGAGATAGTATGTATGTTGGTATGCACTTGATGTATGGTATGGAACATGTTTATATGGCTAATGATCAACTAGAGGTTTATAATATAGTGACAGAGACAGTGACAGTGATAGAGTTGTGATAGAAATAGTGACTGATAAATTGGGAGAGTTTCTTGTGGTAGTCTGCAAGTTGCAATGAAGGAAGTCGTGAACATCTGCATGATGAAGTATAGATGAGTCATGGATATGTAGAGACGTTTTTGAAGAAGAATGGTACAGGTTGTGACATGCATTCAGTAATAGGATTGACAGTAACAGGTTGTGAAAGTGACAACTACAAGTTATTTGTATCAGTGATAGTGATAGGTCATTTACATTTGGCACTTATATTTCAGGGTAGTTGGAGAAGGAAAGGAAAGGTGGTTGTATCCACCTTCTGGTTGTAACAGGATAACCTAGGGGGTTGTATCATCCTTCTAGTTGGAGCCAGAGAATCAGGGAGTTTTAGCTTCCTTCAAGTTGGAACTCGAGAATAGGGGGTTGGAGCCTCCTTCTGGTTGCAGCTAGAGATCAAAATTTGGTGCTTCCAGTGAATGTTTTCTTTTGATAATTATATAAGAAAATAATTTTTTGGTTTTCTTCCATTTGGGTTTCCACATAAATACTGGTGTACTGTGTATCTATTGTGATTTGATGTTGTTTATGTTTACATTGTTGATGATCTATTGAATTTTAAAGATAAACTACTAAATATTGTTGAATAATAAACTGTGGTTAAATGAATATAATTTCTCATTACTGATTCACACCCCTCTCAGTAATCCAACAGTTTCATCACAATATCTAGTGCCTCGAGTTGTGATGCAACCTTCTACTGGATCAATGTCTTGTGAATGTGTGGTAGAAGCCCTGTAATAAACCATTCTTGGTGTTGTTGATACGAGATCTGGAAAGTTAATCTATTGATCACATCCTTAAATCTTTGGTCATAATCCCATACTGACTCTGTTTGTACTTGTTTGATCTCCTTCAATTATGTGATGTACTGCGAATCTGAATTTGTCTTCTTGAACTCCTTCAATGGTTCTTGATTAATCTCTGCCAACTTCATGGCCTGTCCTATAGGTTTGGTTCTCTATAAATTCATATACCATACTAACGTATGACCTATGAATGTTGTCACTAACTACACAATCTTCACAACTTCATCTTGAACGTTCTTTGTGGCCCAAATCATCTCGCACACGAACAAGTGTTGTTTTGGGTCCACTGACCCAATTCCTTGGAACTTCGACAACCTAAGAGTATTATCCACCTCGACCATGTTGTTCAATGTAGTCCCTTCTCTTGATGATGTTGGTTGACTCTAATTCTGACTCTGTGCACTACTTCCACTATTCTAACTATTACTACTCGGTCCTCCTTGGCTAAATACAATTTCTTTTGAAAAATATTCAAACGTTACTTCTGATTCCAGTGACGCACACGGGGTCGTGTATTCAATGCAAGATCCTGTCTGAGTAGGACTTGTTGTCTCTTCTATTATCAAAATCAACTGGAACTCCTCTTCATCTCCCCCTAGGTATGGTACCTCAACGATTCAGACTAGTGTGCAAGATTATCTCCCCTCTGGCTCACTGCATCTCTCTCTTCTCTCAGCCTTAGTCTTTTGCCTCTTGCGCCTGCTCCCTCTACGCAACTCTCCAAACTCGTATCCTTCCTCTAGTATATATTCTTCTTTCATCCTTGGTCCCTCCCTACCTCTTTCATTGCTTCCTTTATTATCTTAGACAATCCTCTTGTCATCCCCCAGTTCCCCTATATGCGTGAACCCCTTAGCAATCAGATTACATCACCATCATGTGTTTTTCACACAATATCATATTTATCCACGTATTTAATGATTTCAAAAATCTCCTGCCCAAACCTTTGAAAAATCCCCTTTCTGCGACACTGTATGATTGAATACAATCTACTGCAAACTATGTAATATAACCACCTAGTACGTTATCCAACGAAAAATAAATTACTCGAGTAGTTTAGTTACTTATAGAATTCAATTGTCTTACAAATTTGGGAGTCCAATTCCCTAGTGTTATGGCGTTGAACCTTCCAGTTTTCTCTACTAATCTTTCTAGACACTCTACCAAAATAACTGAAAATTCACCAAAGAAAATTTAATGCAGATATGTGAAAACATACCTTTTTATCCATTTCTTACCACCCATTCAAGGTTTTATGTTCTCTTGTTGTGTGAATTCTCATTCCTTCATTTCCAACCATTAAGATATCTCCTTCTTATTCGACCTCCAAAACATTCTTTTAATCACAAAGTCCTGGTCTCGACAATATAACCATTTGTTGGCACTATTCAGTGCACGGGTTGTAAGACCCAAGGTTTGATTGATCTAATACCAACAAAACCCACAAGACACTGGACTTTTTGGCATCACCTACTTGTGTAGATGAAGTCTCACTCGAGGTATCTATGGGGACTGCAAGAACTAGGATTCGACAGTGGTAAGGGAATGGGAAGCAAACATTTGATTCATTCTTCCTTATTATGTTGTGCACATAACTTTGTTCTACTCTGTTATTAACTTATTCATTATTCAAATTCCTATACTTATCATATTCCAGTTTACTGTATAGATTTTGTTAGCATCAGAAGTCACCCCTGGATTGCAGTAGGAGGAGAGCCCGACGCCCATCAGTTTATGTCACGATTTGTTTAATGGGGTGATCAAATGGAAGTTAACTCACAACGATGTGGTTCTAACTCCAAAACTAGGCCAAGCATGCATGGGCAAGTGAGGTCTTAGATAACTTCAGATAGTGAGTTGTAGTAAGGGTGAGTAGGGGGAAGACTTATATCAGAGAGATGATAAATTCTATCGTAAACATCATGTTCCCAACAGACTGTAGAAGAAGACATCTAAATGCAAGATATTCTTACATTCAAATGCAGAAAACCGGAGAAAACAATAATGCCACAATAAATCCTTTATCAAAGCATAATTGCCATAATTCGTGCGAATCAGTCGATCACGAACTCCCTCAGTATGAGATGAAAACTAGATGAAATAAGAAAACTGCCTTTCATTAAACAAAAAATCTTACATACAAATGCATAACCCAGGAACTAGGGTGTTTGCTAAAACTTTACAACCGGGAGCTTCGCTTTACCATCAATACCTTCAAAAATACAAAAACTGAGTACATATACTTGGGCAGATTTGCCCAACAGAGGCGTGCTCACCCTTCAAGGCATAGCATCTCTTCAATCAATCTTCAGGCGGAAGTCCTTCATCAAACGTCTCCTTAACTTCGCATGGCCTTTGCAGGGGAGGAGTAGCTGAACCAGTAAATGTTGAGTTAACGTGCGCAGACCTCCTCCAGCTAGTCGAGAACCCGGCATGGATTTTTTGGAAAAATGGGTACACAGGACCCTCTCAAGCAGTCCGCCTGCCAGACCCTCCATTCCTCGCATTTAATAAATGAGGAGAGGTTTCAACCACCCTTTCTCACCTTCATTTACTCCAAGCAAAAACCAGGACCGAGGTCGGATCAAATGGCACTTGGAGATCACGGTAATTCCTTTTGTGAACATACACGACGCCTTCGGCCCTTCCTGAGAAACTCTTTTCTTTCACAAGTGACCATGGGCTGTGACCACGTGCTTATCCCCAAGGCACCCTCGGTGTTCATAAATGGGAAGGAGCTAGTCCTTGCTTCTTGAAATAGCAATGGGCGAAAAGGCAGGGAGCCTAATCACGCGCTAGGTGTCCGCTTCAGATGGGTGGCTGTGACTGCCCCTTGATATTGTGGGCCCGCCTTTGGGTGATTTCAGCGCTTCGTGCCTCAAGGCTGGGAGGAGGTTGATCCTGTCTCTTTGAAGTCGTGATGCGCTAAGGGGTGATAGAACTTAATTGCGCATCACGTACCCCTCTTTTGATCAGACGGCCCGAAACACTTTCGGTGATACTGTGGGCCCGTCATGAAAAGTGCTTTTCATTTCGCGATTCACGAGTCAGAGACCCTTGGTTCCTCTTCTTCAACTCCCGCGTCCCGAGATGGCGATATGGGCAGGGCTCCCTTTCTGGTCAGCGCTCTCCACATGTAACTGTTGGCTAGGGCCCAAGTACTAGCGCCTCTCACTACTCGTGACCTCGCAAGTTGGAGTATCAGACTTTGGCATTCTCCCTTCGCGAAGTCCCGAGACGTTATGGTCAGCGACGGTTGACCTCCTCCAGACACTTTTCGTAACTTGGAATCTCGCGCAACCAAATGGATATGGTCCACCCTTTGAACTCATGAACCCCGAGCTCGAGGAATAACACTGCGCTTGAACTTCTTGTGATCAACGGCCCTCGTAACTTCATGAGTGCCTCCCGAAGGATTCTGACCGTTGACTTCCTTAAAACTTTAAGTGCTATACTCGATGCGACTTGGTTAATCTGCATTTACCCATCAATCATTGTTCTGCTCTGTTGTTGAAGAATGAAATGCCCGCACGCTTGATTTTAAGTCCGAAAAGGACTTCTTCTGTGTGCTGTGCTTGGGCGCTTCTCGTGCAACCTGCAAACCTGTGTATCACGATGCTGAAGACAAGTAATGTTGCTAACATTAGGCTCCATGGGGGATAGAGTCATCCCTGTGATACTCTAAGAACTCATTTTGCAGTTCCAGTGCCTTGTTGTTGGGTTATGGATTCATTTACTAATTCGAAACAAATAAAGTAAAAAACGAAGAACAGAGAGGACAATATTTATAGAATACATGAGCCATCGAAGGCTCAGAAAAAACATTTTTTAAGAAAATGCCCATTTACTGGGCTGTTGAAAACTTATTCGCCTTCCAAATCTTGTAGCCGATATGTGTTATTTGAGAAAACTTCAGAGATTCTGAAAGGCCCAATCCATAGGGCTTCAAATTTGTCGTGCTTGCCCTTGTCTTGCTTAGGAGCATCCCATTTCAGTACCAGGTCTCCTATCTGGAACTCCTCCTTCTTGGCTTTCTTATCGAAGACCTGCTTGATCCTCTATTGATGGTCTTGAATTATGATCATTACTTTCTCTCTGGCCTGCTGGACTTCTACCAGTTGATGAATTCTTCGAATCATATCATTGGGATCTTCTTGATAATCTTGGAAGAATTTCGCTACTGGAATGGCCAGCTGAGAAGGGAAGACCGCTTCTTCTCTATAAACTAACTGGAAAGGGGAGATGCTTATAGATCTCTTTGTGGTCACCCGATCGGCCCATAGAGCGAATTTCATCTTCGAGTTCAAAGCCCTTTTGTTGTCTTCCAAGAGTCTTTTGATGATCCTTATCAGGCTTTTGTTGGAGGACTCTACTAAACCATTGCCTTGGGGGTAGTATGGGGTGGACTGAACCAGTTTGATTCTGAATTGCTCACAGAACTTAACCAGTGGTTCAACCTTGAATGAGGTTGCATTATCTGTAACGATCATTCTTGGGCAACCGAATCTTGTGATGAGGTCTTCCAGGAATCCAATAACTACCTTGTGGGAAGCACTCCTGGTGGGGATATCTTCAATCCATTTGGTAAAGAAGTCTGTGGCAGTCAGGATCCATCTGTGATGCCCACTGGAAAAAGGGTGGATTTCTCCAACAAAATCTAGGCCCCATTGCTGGAAGGGTCCCGAAACAACCACAGGCTGTAAAGGCAGAGACTTGAGCTGTTGCTTTCCTGAAAATCTCTGGCATGTAATACAGGCTCTAACTCTTCTGTGGACATCAGCGAACAAGGTGGGCCAGTAGTATCCAGCCCTAAGGATTTTGTGGGTTGTGGCCTTCTAAAAGTGGTGCCCTCCACATAGGTCATTGTGAAATTCAAACATGAACCTATCAGCCTCTTGTGGGTCCATGCATTTTAACAGTACCCCCAGGGGGTCTTTCCAGTATAAAATTTGATCAACAAGGCAGTACCTGACTGCCCTGAGCTTCAGAGCTCTTGCTTTGTTTCTTTGCAGTCCATCTGGGGGCTGCAACTCCTGTAGAAAATATATGACATCCTTATACCAAGGACATCGAGCCAACAAGGGTTCTCTTTGAGGGTCTATTTCAGACAGCTGACCTCGCTGAATTCCTGATCATTCGTTCATGAAAATTACCCCCAAAGATTGGCAATTGGCTTCAGCCAGCAACTTGGCTAAGCCTTGACCTTTGATCAATTTGGTAGGCCTTATTTCCTGGTCAAATTCTAGGATCTTGGCTATCCAATTACTCCTTTTCCCATCAATGTTGGGCTGTACAAGGATGTCCTTCATAGAGGCTGAAGGAACGTATGTGATCACCTTTGAGTGCAGGACATAGACTCTGAAAGATTTGAGAGCCTTCACTAAGGCATAGGCCTGTTTCTCCATGATTTCATACCTGACCTCTGCATCTCTTAACGCCTTGCTGAAGAAGGCGATGGGTTGCTCTAGTCCTTCCTCATTTTTCTACAACAAGACCGCCACTACTATATCAAAAGAAGCGAAAGAGAAGACTAGGAAATTTTTGGAATAGTCAGGGCTGATCAGCACTGGTGCCTCAGTCAATGCCCTCTTTATTTGGACAAAATATTCCCTGGGTTCAGCGGTCCATTTCACTTCATTTCCCTTCCTGAGCATGGTTGTGATGTGTTTCACCAGCTCGGCGAAATTTGAGACAAATCTCCTCAGAAAATTAATCTTCCCTAAAAAGTCTTGAACTTCCTTCTTAGATCTGGTAAGTGATAGGGTCTGAATTGCCTCTACCCTGCTTGGATCAATCCTCACTCCTTCTGTTGATACTATATGGCCTAAAAAATTCCCTTATTTCATAGCAAACAAAGATTTCTTGGGATTTAGGGAAAGGACAAACCTCCAACACTTCGAAAAAACTTTTCTCAGGTGACAACAGTGCTCTTTGTCAGACCTGGAGAAGACTGTTACGTCATCCAGATAGATCACCACAAACTTATATTTCTCCCTGATGAAGGCTATGTCCATGGCTCACTGAAATGTCTCTCCTGCATTCATCAACCCAAAAGGCATTTTGGCATACATGAATGTACCCCAAGGAGTGGTGAAGGTCATTTTTTCTCTGTCTTCAGGCATGACTGATATCTGATTATAGCCAGAAAAACCGTCGATCATGGAAATCCTAGATGCACCGGTTACCCTCTACAATATGTGTTCCATGTTGGGCAGGGGATAATTGTCTTTCTTTGAGCTCCTGTTCAGGTTCCTAAAGTCAACACAAAGCCTGATTTCTCCACTTTTCTTCCTTACCGAAACCAAATTGGCCACCCATTCGGAATATCTCAGGGGGACAATGATCTGGGCCTCCAACAACTTCTTTACTTCTTTCTCCATGACAGGAAGCAACATGGGATTTATCTGTCTTAGCTTCTGCCTAAATGGCTTAGCCTCTTCCTTCAGTGGGATCTTGTGTTCAATGACGGATGTATCATACGTCTTGAGGTCTTCATAGGTCCATGCAAACACATCAGCAAACTCTCTCAGCAACTCAGTATATTCGACTCCCTGTTCTCTGGTCAAACTCCTTGACAGATTGACAAACTTAGGCTCCTCTGGTGTGCAAATGTTGCACTCGGCTGTGTCGACATCTTCATCTGCAACCCTGCCCTTTACTGCCACATCATTCCCATCGAATAATCTTTCTAAAGGAATGAGTCCCCTCGGAATGTGATTGCTAGGCAACTGAATAATCTGGTGGTTAGCAATTTTATTTAAAAACACCTCGGGGTGAGGGTTATCTTCTGTATCAGGATCCTGATCAATGTGCAACGTAGAAAATTCATCAACAGATTGGAGAAACTTCTCGATTTCCAGATCATCCTCGAATACCTTCCAATGCTTGACATTGTCTGGTACAGAGGGCCTATATTTTATCTCGACATCATATTCGGCCATAGGCGGCTGAGGGTCCTTGAACTGGCTAGCTGAAACAGCTAAAGAATCGGCCACAGCATTATCCTCCCTTGGAATAAAAGAGAATTTGAAGGCTGAGAATAAATTATCAATTAGGTCCCATACTTCATTTATGTAATTTCTGAGTCGAGGTTGCTTAGCTTGATAAGCTCTTCTGATCTGTTGGACCACCAACTCTGCATCTCCGAACATTGCTATCTCCTGAATTACCATTTCCCTTGCAGTTCTTAATCCTAGAACAAGGGCTTCATACTCTGCCACATTGTTGGTGGTTTCAAATTCTAATTTGTATGACTGAGATACGGTTTCCTGGGCGGGTGACACAAAAAACACCCCAGCACCAACGCCTTCCCTGGAACAGGCACATTTTCTAAACGAGGGTGATGGAGGGAGGAAGTTCACGAGGAGTGGTGGGCTGCTTTCTAAGTTCAAGAGAAGGCTCAGGAGCATGAGTGAGTTGCAGTAAGATGGAACCTAAATCAGTGTCCAAGGCAAAAATGGGATGGTTGGTAGGATTGGCTTCATCACTGATTAGATAGGTCAGTTGGGCTTCCCTATATAGCCTCCTATGCTCTCCTCCGAACACCGGGATAGTAGCATATGTGAGGTCCATATGCAAGGTTCCCCCCAGTATTTTTATCCAATATCTTGATAAAAACATACCGAATTTGGGGGGGACATCAGCCACTACAATATCCATGACCACACTTTTCATGGGCAACTGGAACAAGGTCACGACCAGGTCTTTGATAACTCCTAGACACTGAAATTTTCTGGAATTGAAGGAATAGAGATCATGATAGGCTCGGATGACTTCTAGCCCTAACTCTTCCATGACAGTTTTGGGCATGAGGTTGTGAGAAGCCCCTGAATCCATCAAGTAGTTGTGCAGTACCTTGTCATGTATGTTCAAGGAAGTGTAGAAGGGAGGGGATGAGTCATTCCTGTCTTCTACCATAGGACCTAGAATAATTGTAGGCTTTTCATCTTGCAAATTGATGGAGTCTGTGGGAAGGCTTGAGACCTCAGACTGTAAAAGCTCAGAGAAGAGTTTCTTGAACCCTTCATGTTTAATCAATTCGGTTAGGGGCACAGGGATTCTAATTTTTTGAATTTCATGCTCGAAATTAAAAGAATATGTAAGCTTCGGGATTTCTCTTATTTCGGGGGCATGAATCTGGACTATGGGAGAGAGGGGTTGATGGTTTTTTACCTCTGTGACTGTCCGCTACTTCATTGGCAGGCTTCTCTATTCTAGTGGACTGCTCAGGAACATCAGGTGTTACTGCCTTCTTCAGAGACCTCAGGTCATACCTGCCTTGGCAGCCACTAGTCTTGTTTTCCTTGCTCAGTTCATTTAGTTGACTGTTCATGAGAGACTCCTCGTATGCTGATTGAGTCAGATGAGGAAAAGGAGGAGTTTCTCTGAAGCAATGGATTTCAGAATCCAGCTCATCTGCTTTCCCTTCTTCTTCCTCGGCCATAAAATTGTTTTGAAAAGGAGCCTAAATCTTCTGGTCTTCTCTGTCTCTTCCCCTCTCCCTTTGCACAGTCGGGGAAGTGATATTATTTGGCCTCTTGAAACATCCTTTGTTTTTGGTGCTCTAAGGGCCCTTGTGTGCTTGTCTCCCTTCCACCTTCATTCGCTCCATCTCTGTAGATAGAGACTTCACCATTTTGGTCAGTTCATCCACTTGAGGGTGGGGCACCAATGGGCCAGAAGTTGAAGTTTTGGATCTTCCCTTTCTTCTGTCTGCGTCAGCCTTGTTCCTCAGTATTTCAGCTGCTAATACATTGGATTCCACTTCTATGGCTGCATCTTTCATTTGAGCTAAGGAGGTGGCTCTTCTTTCTCTCAGTAATAGACAAAAATCAGGGCCAAACGAACTAGCATAAGAAATCTT
>JASDQU010369776.1:0-11429 GCA_032191745.1 Picea mariana
GAGGTATTCTTGTAGAGGTTGGGTCGGTCGTATTTTTTAGAGCTCCGTACACACTCAGGCAGTCGGGTGGAATGGAGGAGGGACCCCTCTCATGGCTCATCTCGGCCATTTTATTTGCATGCACCAGGGTTGACACTTGTCACCCTTGGAACTGCATGCATTCCATCGACATGCATCCCCTTTGCACATTTTCCCCTTGCCAGGATCTTAGGATAAAAAGAAACATAAAATGCACATGTTCTTTGGAATAATAATAAAATATTATTCTCAAGGCTTAAGCCCCTAGGATTAGCCCCTAGGCTCAACACTTAGCCCCTTTTCCCACCTTCCAGCCCCTAATTCCTTGCCCACTCTGTGAAAGCTCAGTCCCCCATCACTCATTCATCGTGGTCGGTGTGCACACAATGATGTTTATATTTTATTAATGTATTGCATACATACAGGTACAAAATCAGGCCCTTGGCCTCCAACCCTTAGGCTCTCTGGCCTAACAATCACATAAGCCCACTGGCTTATACAAACTTGGCTCACCAGCCTATAAGACATTTTTTTACAACTCATTTCGTAAAAAATATTAACAACTGGGCTCTGTGTTGGGGACATTACAGATCCAAATGATCATTCCCCTACTTCTGACTCCCTAAAACCCAGTAACTATGGGCTTACCGTCACTGGTTCATTGGAGATTTCCCAAACCACTCGATCATTTGAATCAACACCTGAAAAAAATCCTAAATCCTCTGTTAACCCCCCCCTGAGGCTCTATCTATAGTAGGAAACCCACTTTCATCTAAATCCCCTTCGGTATTCTGAGTCCTAGGAAAGTCTAATGGCCCCTTTGGCTGAAAAGTTGGGGTCACTGTCTGTCTGGATAAAGGAGTCTGACTACTTCTATTGTCCCATGGAGGGGTGGGAGAAGCTAAGGGAGGGAAATTCTCTTGTGCCAAAAACTTTAAATTAGAAAGATCTTGCTTGCTACCTTATCCTTCCAAGAAAGCCTCGTCCAGTGTGTCATATTCCCAAGAAGACAAAGAAAAAAATAGAGGAGGACAAAAGATTTTTAACTTACATGAGAAGCTATCTCCAGGATCTAAATTTTTTGATACCTCAACTTCTACAGTTGAAAGGATCTTGGCCCCCAAAACCACCTTGGGAGTTTCTTCACAGTTTGGTGTTTTAAGGACTGAGGAGTCTGACTCCTCCTCTTCCAATCCTCCTTGGCAATCCCTATGTAGATGGCCCATTTGGCGACACAATAAACACTAGAAATGGATTCCCAGGTAGTCTAGTCTCTGGCTCCTCAAATGACCCTGCCATTAAATTTCTATCGTCTCTGACAAACCAACATGTATATCTATCTCAAATAACACCTTATAGAGTCGCTTATCAGGGGGTTTCAAAGCCTGTTTGTCCACTGCTATGAATCTTCACAGATCATTTCCTAATGCCTTTAAAGCTCTTTCATTCTATAACTGAAGAGGCAGGCCCGAGATGAGAACCCACATGTGTCTTAAGTGAAAATACGTGCGTGAAGGATCAAACCTTACTCTCTACCTTTTTATCATCACACTACTGTTATATATCACCTAGCAGTTACCCATAATTGGTATGGTTTCTTCTGTCTTCTAAAGCTAAAGACAAACTAACCTTGTGTCAAATAATGAATCTCTGGAGAGTAACCTAGAAGAAACTCCCAGGTTGTCGAAACCTAGTCTTCCAGAGAAGTGTAACACACATTGTGATAAGACAATATCCCCACTAGCATGCAAAAGGCTAGGTTTTAGGCATCCTCCAGGCCTATGTCCAAGCCCATCACAAACCTCCTTCTGTTTTTATTCTCCTTCCACGGCTTCAGGCACTTGAGTCTCCACCCCTTTCGAAAACAATCTAAACCCCACTTTGAATTGGATGGAGCAGACTTCCTCTGGCCTAACCTCTCCTCCTCCGTGGACCCAAAACCACAACCTTGCTTAGGAGAAACACTAACTCTATCGAACCCGAGAGAAATATCACCAGAATTTGGAAAGGAGTCTAGGTTAAGTTTGAATTTCGGACAGGAAGAAGGTTGACAAGACAATTTGTCACCTGGGACCCTAGTGTACGCATCTGTCGAGAAAAAAATATCAGCACAGTTCCAGAGTACCTCATCATCTGCACTCATAAGTGCAGTGACTTCAGCCTCCATCACCAATGAGGTCTCTCCTCCTAAAAACTACCACCTATAAGCACCTAACTACTAAAATAAATACTAATTGCATAAATAAAGGGCATAGTTAATGTTAACTTGTCTTTAGCACAGAGACCTACCAAAAAACCCGCTTAAATTAATGACAATTACTTCACTTAAATCCTGAGATTCATGAGCTCTCCATTTACTACACCTAATAATGCTCCTCTAGCTCAAGTCTTTTCCCAGAAGCCCGCCACCATTAGAGCACCAACTCCCTGGGATTTGTTTTGTCGATTATCGACAAACTGAGATGCATGTGTTTCTATTGTATTAGATTATGATACATGATGTCTTGTTGGGTATGTTGGGTGTTGCAATTTTTAGAATTATTTTGAGGAGTTTACTTTAGTAAATATTTTCACAATTATTTTGAGGAGCTTACTTTAGTAAATATTTTCAGAAGTATTTTGAGAAGAAATCGTGGTTTGGTAGATATAAACGTGATCTTTAAAGTAGATAGATATAAATTTGAAAAGTCAATAACTATAACTATGATGTAGGATTTTTATATTATTTTGGTATTAGAAAGGGAATTTATAATTTTTTAAATAAATTTTACATGAAATAAAATACAATTTTTAAAATTCTTTTATATTTATAAGGTTAAAGTGTAATTAAGGGTAGTTTTTAGTGTGATGAAGGCTATATGTTACTTGAAGGAACATGACTCCACTATTATAAGTTTATTTATTGGAGTGCATATACTAACTTTATTTAGGATGAAACCACTTTTTTATTTTGGAGTAAGACAAAATTTCTTCTATTTGGCTAAGAGTTCCTTTAGGAACTACTCAATACGTGGAGGCATAAAGTGAAACTCTACCCTATTATAGAGCACCAATGAGTTATTTTGGTTTCCTTTGAATAATATTAATGATTCACCTTGCATTTTGAGATAGGAGCCAGTGATGACTATGCTTACTATGAGTTGACAACTCAATTATAATAAACTCTTTCATCTTAGATAAAAAAAGAAAAATACAAATTTTTAATTTATTTTTAAATATATGAAGGGACAATTTTAAGCAAAAATAAATAATATCATAAATCAGTGTCAACTTTGTGGCATGGAATATAAAATTATGAGATCGAAAAAATATTTGGAGATTGTTATGGAAAAAATATCATAGGTGGAGAGTAATATCTCCCTAGGGTCTTCCTAATAATCTTAGAGAGACAGAGGGATATATTTCTATGGATTTCCTAGATATAAGTGGATTCATTTCCTTTTAACCAAGAAGGGTGGTGACCATACCTTTTCAATTGACAGTTGTCCTCACGTATTGAATGATGCAACCCCTGAGATCCAACTCCAGCTCCTACAATATGCTTCCTCCACACAAGGAGACAAACACCTACCATTCTACCTGCTCTTCTAATGTTAGTGTTGGGTTTTTATATTATTTTTAGTGAAAGTAGAGGTGAATCAACTAGCAATCGAAGTCAAGGTGGATTGACAACAAATCAAAGGTACAGGTTAGTCGACCAGGTAAATTCGAAGTTGAAGGTAGAGGCAGTTTGACATGGTAAAGGCATCGACATAAAATCAAAGAGGTCAACTAAAAAGAGGTTGACAGGAGGGCGTGTGGTGACTGACTGAAGAATGAATGAAGGTCAACTAGTAGTCAACTAGTAATCCAACTTGGAGTCGACTATAACAAAATATTGATATTCGCGGGATTTGTAGCCAATGATCTGCATGGATATATAACCATTTTGGGTGCCATTTGTTTAGGCTTTTCCATGTTGTAAATCCTATAAAGAGGTGTGTTGTAAGACCATAAAGGCTGATCTTGAATCTTTAGATGATGATTGGCTAATCGCTAAGAGCTTTTAATTTAGAGGTTGTTGGTTAGGTAGATGTAAGCCAAATTGTCTACAGGGTTTTTCTTGTGTAAGCAAGAGGGTATGATATTGATTGTGTCTTAGGTGTGGACCAAGGATAGACATGAAACCTTTTATTCATATTGAATAAGACAACAAGAGAGCATAATGCTCAAGGAATTTTGGTTTTCTCAATTTGGGTTTCCACGGTAAAATCTCTATGTACTGTGTGATTGTTTTGTCATTTACATTCTTGATTAAATTCTTCTTCTCTTCTGCTAGGTTTAGTGTGTAAGTGTGTCTCATTTCCTGCCAAGTGGTATTAGAGTTGTGTTAAGCTTTGACATGTGTATCAAATATGATTTACCAATATTTAATTTGAGAGCTAAACCCTAGGTATAATAAGAGTTGTAAGTCATAAACTTTGTTAAAGATTGTGGTAAAGAATGGTGAGAAATTCAAGAATAAAGATAGAAAAATTCAATGGCCAAAATTTTGAGCTTTGGAACATTAAAATGTAGGATCTTCTTGTAGATCGAGAAAAATGGACAACAATTTTTCCAGGTACCCAATCAACAGGCATGTCGATGGAAGAATGGGAGAAAACCGAAATAAGAGAAAGAAGTACGATTCGACTTTATCTTGCAAATTCGGTATTGTTGAATGTCTTAGGTGAATATTCAACCAAGAAACTATGGGACAAGTTGGGAAGATTATACCAGTCGAGGTCTTTGGTAAATAAGTTGTTTCTTTGAAACATAATGTATCTTCTAAGAATGAGTGATGGAAGTTCGGTGATTGGGCATTTAAATGCATTTAATACCATTTTAAGTCAGTTATAATTTGTGGATATTAAAATCGCCAAGGAGGAGAAGTGCATAATCATATTATGTTCTTTGACAGACTGATGGGATAGCTTAGTTGTGGTTGTAGAGAGTAATAAAACCACACTAGTGCTAGAAGACGTGGTTTCTTCTCTACTGTTATAAGAAATGAGAAGAAAGAACATGGAAGGATTGACCAAAGATACTTTAGTGGTGAGATGTCGACTGATTGAAAGAGATAAAGGAAAATTCTCCGGTATAAGGTCTAATTTGAAGGGTAGATCTAAATCTTGGTTCAGTTGACAAGAAGATGTTATAAATGTGGTAAATTTGGGAATTAAAAAAAGGACTATGAGTCGAGGGCAGTGGGAATCATTACGGTATCTGAAGAAAAGTAGTAAATTGAGAGAAAGACGACCCAGGATAAGGGAAGTGATGTGTACCTAGCGTCGACCAATAAACAGTCGAATCAAGATGTTTGGTTAATCGACTTAGGAGAATCCTATCATATGACACCACATAAAGAATGGTTATGTGAATATGAATGATATGATGGAGGTGATGTGTTCTTGGGGGATGACTTGACAACCAAAATTTTCGAATGAGGAAGAGTTCGACCGATACACATGATGGAAGGAAAAGAACCATTCTAGGTGTGCTACACATTTTGGTTCTGGAAAGAAAACTTATATTGTTAGCAATATGAGTGATGTTGGAGTGAACACTATGTTTCCAAAGGATTCATGCAAGATGGTCATAGGTGAGATGGTATTAATGAAAGGAGTTCAGATTGTAACCCTATACAAGATGTTAGGGAATGTCGACTTGACTACATGCAACAACATCTTTTATCCTAAAGTTGACTCAACTTCGACTCAAATCTACTTGAATTGGGATGAATTGGTACAAATTGACTCGAAGAGACATGATAAATTCAACCTGACCATGATATGGCATGAGAGGATGGGATACATTGGAGAAAAAGGACTTCAAGCTATGCAAAACAAAGGTATGATCGAAGGTTTTCCTTAATTTGGTTTAGAATTAAACTTTTGTAAATATTGCATATATGGAAAAAAAAGTTGAGTGAGGTTCCCATATGGAGAGATAAGGGAAAATGGGATTCTAGAATTGGTGAAAAGTGATGTGTTTGACCCAGATACAGTGCCTTCACTTGGTGGATCCCTGTATTATGTCTCCTTCATAGATGATTTTTCTAGGAAGACATGGATATATTTCCTGAGGAATAAATCATATGTTTTTGATAGATTTAAAGAGTTTAAATATCTTGTAGAAAACTAGATAGATAAGAAGATTAAGGTGTTGACAACTAACAATGGTGGTGAATTCTATGGAAAATAATTTGATCATTTCCGCAAGTAGTGTGGTATAGCACGCAAAACTACCACACCATATACCCCACAAAAAAAAGGATTTGCCGAGAGAATGAACATAACATTGATGGACAAGGAAAAGAGCATGCTCAGTGGTGCTAGGCTCACATAATAATTATGGGCAAAGGTAGTTGCCACTACAAGATATCTGGTGAATATGTCTCCTTTTTCGATGCTTTTTGACATGACTCCAAAGGAGGTATGGTTTGGTAAGAAGCCTTCGGTTTCACATCTCAAAGTATTTGGATGTGATGCATTTGTGCATGTTCCCAAGGAAAAGAACAGAAAGATGGGCAATAAAGAATTAAAATGTATTTTAATTGGATATAAGGAAGGAATGAAAGGATTTAAGCTCTAGGATCCTGCATCAAGGAGAAAAATGTACAGTCGAGATGTGGTCTTCTGAGAAGTCATAGGTAAGTTCGATCTTGAGTAAATTGTTTAGACCTAGAATAATTGTGAGATGGTGTGGTTTGAACTAAGGAATGAGGAAGATGATTTAAATTAGTCGATTGAATCATAGGAAGAGGTGGAACAAAAAACTATGGTGGTAAGGAGGTCAGAAAGAGTAAGAAAACTAGTTGAAAGGTATAGTCCTCCCAACTTTTGTTCTGCATTCATGTTAATTTCCATCGACGATGAGCCCAAGTTGGTAGGTGAGGCAGTGGACTCAGTAGAGGGTGGTAGAAAATGGGTATTCAAGAAGAATATGAATGACTCAAGACAAGTCGATAAGTTAAAATCTCAACTAGTTGTGAAAGGATATTCCCAAGTCAAGGGAGTCAAATTCAGTGACATTCCCCCCCCCCACTCATTTCAAAATTAACTTCCATTAGAGTAATAATGTCTTTGGCTGAAGCCTTTGATTTGGAAATAAAACAAATGCATGTGAAGACAACGTTACTACATGGGGACCTGGAAGAGGAAATATACATGAAATATCCTGAAGGATTTGTATTAAAGGGAAAGAAAGAGTTGGTCTGTAAACTGGAAATATTCCTTTATGGTCTAAATGAATCACCAAGGATGTCGTACTAGAAGTTCAACACATACATCCTTAGTTTGGGATTTTTGGGAAGAAAATATGATCACTTCATATATTACAAGGAAGAAAGTGGGTGTTTCGTATATGTATCTTTCTATGTCGATGACATATTGTTGATTGGAAACAACATGGATGCAATAAAGGAGGTAAGAAGAGACTATCCTCCAAGTTCAATATGAAGGATCTCGGTGTAGCTAAATTAATTATGAATATGGATATTAAGAGAGATCGATCCGCTAGAAATATATGGATGAATCAGGCGAAGAATATTGAAACAATTCTGAAACATTTCAACATGCAGGATTGCAAACCAGTGAAGGTGCCAATTCCTATGGGATCAAGGATAATTTTTGAACAATGTACATAGAAATAGGAAGAAATAGACGACATGGAGTGTGTTCCCTATGCAAGTGTTTTTGGTATTCTAATGTATGTGATGGTCTTAACTCGACCAGAAATTTCCCATGTAGTGGGAGTGTTGAGAAGGTACATGTCGACACTAGGGAAGGAGAAGTAGACATTTGTCAAGAGAGTATTCATGTATTTGTGTGGCACAAAGGACTATGCTATATGCTACCAAGGAAAACCTGGAGGTGATAGTGGTAAATTAAATTTACATGGCTTTGTCGATGTCGACTGGACCAGAGATATGGATCGAAGGAGATCGACCAGTGGATATGTATTCAATATGTTCGGTGGAGAAATAAGATGGATGAGTAAGCGATAGGTAGTCGTAGCCTTGTCAGCAACAAAATATTAACACATGGAAACAACTCATGGAAGAAAATAAGTAGTATGGCTACAAAGGATGTGTTCATGAATTGGGTTTGAGTAGAGATTTATGAATATAAGTTGCAACAATGAAAGAACAATATTTCTAGCAAAGAACCATGCTTATCATTTGAAGACTAAGCACATTTATGTACAATACCATTTCATTAGAGACATGGTGGAAAGTAACAAGGTTCTGCTGGAGAAAGTAGACACGTTGGAAAACATAGCAGACTCATTGACCAAGTATGTAAGTGTTGTGAAGTTCTCTTGGTGCAGAGAGGCAATGTGAATCTCTTCCCTGGGTCTGTGAACGAAATTTCAAAGGTCTTCTGGTTTCATCAAATAAGACAATAAGTGGTATAATGTTGGGTTGTTATATTCTTTGCAATGAAATTTGAGGTGAATTGAATGACGATCAAAGTCAAGGAAAATTGAAAACAAGTCGAAGGTTGAGGTTAGTCGATCGAGTAAATTTGAAGTCGAAGGTCGAGGTGGTTCGACATGGTAAAGGCATCGACACAATTTTGAAGAGGTCAACATGAGGGCTTGTGGTGACCAACTGAATACCAAATGTCTGCCAACTAGTAGTCGACTGGTAATCCCACTTGGATTCGACCGTCACAAAATCCCGAGATTCATGGGATTTGTAGCCAATGATCTGCATGGATCTGTAATCGTTTTTGGGCACCATTTATTTAGGGTTTTTCTTATTGTAAATCCTATAAAGAGGTATGTTGTAAGGTTGTAAAGGATGATATTGAATCTTTAGATGATGAATGGCTAATCGCCAAGAGTCTATAATTTAGAGGTTGTTGGTCATGCAGATGTAAGCCGGATTGGCTATAGAGTTTTTATTGCATAAGAAAGAGGGTATGATGTCGATTGTGTCTTAGGTGTGGACCAAGGTTAGACATGTAACCTTTTATTCAGATTGAATAAGACAAAAAGAGATCAGAACACTCAAGGAACGTTGGTTTTCTCAGTTTGGGTTTATAGGGTAAAATCTATATGTACTATGTGATTTCTTTGTCATTTACATTCTTGATTAAATTATTCTTCTCTTTTGCTAGGTTTAGTGTGAAAGTGTATCTCATTTCCAAAAAATTAAGAAATCCAAATCTATTAGATCTATCATGATCTATGCAACATGAGATCATATCTAAACATTTGTAAATGAGATACAAACATATTGAGGGGAAAACCAATGATCTATTAATGGAAATAAAAGAAATACATCATGACTATCATACATTTGGAGTAGAAGTATTCCCCTTTTATCCTCCCCTCATCCCTATACGACACAAGGAATGGGATTCTCTTGTCTACTAAATAGGCTCTCATGTTATCCTTCTTTCCTCTAGTGCTCCAATACAAGTTGGTAAAAAAATCTCAACTATAAATTATTTTTCTCATTTACTCGGCGATTCCCCATGAACTCGGTGATCTTTTCACATGGTTTCATGGTTGCAACTATGGAATCATGCATTTTCTCCACCCATGCATCAACTATGGAGCGGATGAATAAATTTTCCAAAAGTTTGAGAGAATCTACCACAAGGCTTGCATGAATTTCATACTTGCATGGGAATACATTCCCACTCATAAGCTTCAGAAAATCACACATAAGGAACATATGAAAATAATGATATGGAGCATTGGGATGAGGACACTTTTCAACACAACCAAATATTATCTTTCTTAAATTCCCCTATTTTCCTACTCATTGGTTCATTTCCCCCATGGTAATCCTAGGGAGTCAAAAACCCAAGTGCACCTTATAATTTATTAAAATTAATATTATTGATTTCAAAAATGGAAATGGTAATTCACTTACCCAACTTACCTTATACTTTAACACATTATGGTCATATGCACATAGTAGGTATTACATGAGTAATCACTAGGATGAGCATTGGACCTTACCTTTTAAGCATCATGTATGATAAATGATTTCCATCTTTATATTTTGATTCATCACAATGCTACAAATAGTTTCAATTCCCCTTCAAGTTTAGTCACATGTGGGTTGGTATCCCATAAGCATGATCATTTTAAACTGGTTAAGAAATGATGTATGTGGTAAAGAAGTTTGTATCCCCTCTTGTTGATAATTTTCTAGTAGAATGTGGAGGTTTATTAACTCATATGAATTTATGTAGCAAAACAATTTGAACCTATGACTTGATATTGGGCATGGATTGGTTGGAAAACCACAAATCTTCTTTTGATGTTATTGGAAAAACATTGATAGTCATAAATGTCTAGAATACTTAATTGTTATTCATGGAATTAAATGAAAGGAATCCCTACATTTATCTTAACAATGAAAATGAAGAAGTATGTAAAGAAATGCTATAGGATTTATTCAATTGAACTAGTTAGAAAAGACAATAACCCTTCCTTGGAGCCACACCATATGTTGTTTTAGTTCAAAAATGTGTTTTCCCTTGAGTTTCATGAACTCCCTTCTATAAGAAACATTGGATTCACTATAATTTTGAAGATAGGGGAAAACCATATCTAAAACATCATAATGAATTAACACTACTAAATATAATGAGTTAAGCATCAGGCTTAAGGATTTAGTTGATATGATGATGATCAAGCCTAATGTGTCCCCACGGAGCACCCATGGAGAACATTAGTGATTTTTGTCAAAATGAAAGATGGAACACTTTGAATTTAATATATGAACCAATGATCTATGAACAAGATCTCTCTCAATAAAGATACCTGACTCGTTGGGTTGATGACCTTTTTGATCAGTGATAAAAGGATGATTTAATATTTTCTAAGATGGATTCTGACCAAAGTATATTGAACATGGAATTAAAAGGGAAGTCATCACTATGAATTTTTTATGGTACCGTGTGGATTTTAACCAAGAGTCCTACAACACTAATAATTACAATGAATAATGTGTTTCTATAAAAAAATTTAAGACAATTTCAAGTAACCATTTAAACTCTTGTACTCTAAAATGTGTTAATTTTAATAATTAATAATTATAAAAAAAATTTAAAAAAAAATCAAAACATGCATAATTTTAACAATAATAAAACCAAAATAAAATATAACACTTGTTATATGACACTTGAATCATATTTATTTTAATTTATTTTATATAGAGTTTGTTTTATACTTTTTAAAATTGTGAATTTAAGCAAGGGCGTAGCCTTGTAAATACAATGTCCGAAACTTGCATAAAAACATTAAAAATAAAAACTATAATAAATAATAAACTTATATTTTAATATACCAATAAATCAAATTATAATTAAATATACTATATTATTAAAACAATTATGATGATACATTTGAGTAGAATGATATCTTTA
>JASDQU010369777.1:535-11387 GCA_032191745.1 Picea mariana
GATTGATTAATTAATTAATTAATTGATTACATAACACATTCAATGATTTGGGTAATAAATTAAGGGGCTTAATAACTTTAATTTAATCCTTATGAAACTTTACGTATGACAGGTTAAGGATAAGATAATAAAGGAGGGGATAAGGTAATTAATGGAGGGGAGGAGAGTCAGTGAAATGGAAGAGATGATAGGGGAAGAGTCCTACAGGAGAGGATTATGATAATTTCAGGGAGGAAGAATTATTGGGGAGGAAAAGACTGTATTTTTGGTTTGCTTATTTTTCTGGTGTTGGGAGTTTTGGCTTTGGGGGTTTTTGTGAATCATTGCAGGGGGCACCTGGTTGATCGGGATTTTGGGCATGGGGGCAAATATTCCTTTCAGTATTCTAGAGCTAGGGAGCCAAACAGGATGCTCCTAGATGGCTGGGTGGTTAGTTAGTTTACGCAAGGTTTGGTCAAGAAACAGGCTGGGTAAAGCAACAGGGAGGACAACTAGATAAGCGGGAATTTAGCATAAGGAAGAGGTATTTTAATTTATGTATTTGTTTTATGTATTTTAAGGAATATGTAGTGTGATGTGGTTGTTCATAATCTTATTATGATCTGTTCATAAAAATTATTTAAGATGAATGGTTATATGTTGGTTATGAAGTTATGAAAATGTTAGTATAGCATTTCTCTAAAATATTTTTTTTTTGTTTTGTTTTATAAGGCTCTATTTAGTAGAACCTTACACATGGTATTAGAGCTTCGTTCAAAATCTAGATCCAAGGACCTACCCGCCTACTCAAAATTAAACCAGAAATGAACCACTAAATAAAACTACTTAAGAAATTGGAATCACGATTAGGAGAGAGTATAGCAACAAAATATATCTGAGTATAGCAACAAAATATATCTATCATTGTATAGCCTGTTCCAACCTCTTGCTTAGCCTGCTTTTTCTATTACAGACCTACCTGCTAAAAAAAAAAAAACACAATATTCACCTACAAGAGAGACAGAGAAAAGAAATAAATATCAGTTTTCTTTGTATATATTGAGATGTATGTAACCAGAAAAGTAATAAATATAAGTAAAAAAAAATATACTGGTATGTAAACTAGAGCAAAATGAAAAAATATATATATATAAAAATAAATTATTGAATGCAGCTTTTCCCGAAAATTCTCCACCATAAAATTCTTGCTACGGCTAATCTTTGCGATAGAATGATTGTGGGAAAGATAGCCACCCTATAAGTTTATTATTGACTTTCATTGCTAGTAGTTACTAATAATTTTCAACTAGCCAGATGTATAATCGAAATAATTTTTTTCTTAATATAGGGTTACTCGAGATAAAATAGCCTATAACTTGCATTAAATCTTATGTTGTGGTCCTATGGAGCTTAAATTTACACTGAAGGATTGTAATGGACCTCAAAATTTACATGTAAAAAAAAATTATTTTTTTAATTATTCTTCTTATTGGGTACTTTGAGTTGATACTGTGTCTTTAAAGTTTCAGTCAATCGTTAACCATGATGTAGAACAGTCCTTTGCCTTTACGACTCTAACCGATTTTATCATATTGTCACCTCTTCCTATTTCGGTACTGAGTTATATAAGCGATCATAGGTACATAGCTAGGGATACCTTGTTCTTATTTACAACTTGGTAATACCCACCGTTTCGTTTCCAAAACCCACTTTATGTTAAGGGGTATAACTACTTAGAACCAACTAATCTAGAAAAGCAATGGTCATAGGTGTGAAGTCTTATGATAAATGACCTTGTATACATCTTATTACAAGGTCTAAGAGAAAAAGATAGCACCATTTGGCATACTTATAAACCAAACCCTTTTGGGGTAAAAATCGAACAATTAAACTATACAAAAGCAAAAGCACGAGTGGCTAAGCCTTGGGTAGGATATGGTTAAAGTAAAAGTAGTTGGGATTCAACGTATAACTAGTGTAACCAAGTGATAAAAGAACTAACCCTACGTAGGCCATCCGGGTTCCTCGCCATAAATTCTCTGAGCAAACACCACCGGTTGAAACCCTCTCGTCTAAAAGGCCTGTCTGCAACATTTATGGCATTCTGAGTTAAGTCTAATCATTACAGAGTTTGAATGGTGTGTCCAATGAAAAGTCGACACTTACCATTTGTTCACATGGCCAAGTATGATTCCCACTCATCCTCCATTACTCCATACAAAGGGTATCCCATAGTTTTCACTTCATTCTGGTCTTGGCTTGGTGAAGGAAAAAGGAATTCTCTCGAGTAAACTCTGTTTTAGTTTTCTGTCTTAGCAACATGGTCATGCTCCTATGAAATCGGACCTTGATCCAAGTGGGAGAGTTCTTGGCAGCAAACTCCTCGACGGACCACCCTGTAAGCGGTAAGTCGACTTGGCTGTCATTTCCATTCAGGTTCTGTTTTTCTGTCTCATCGAGTAGTTTTTGGTAACTCCAGTACACAAGAAGAGCCTTGGTAGCATTCTTGTTTTATATCGGTGTTAAAAAATAGCAAAAGTGAAAATGGGGTGCTCTAGCAGGATTCAAGGTTCTCGCAGTTTATACTCTCTTTATACTGGCTTTCCTGTCGAGCAGATCCATCTTTCTCTTGTGGAAGGTCTTATCCCAATGTCTATTAAAATGTGCATCTGAGATATTCTATTTATTTATTTTCTTAACTGGAACTTTCGTATTGGGTATGGATTCCTTCGTCAGTTATTACCTAGTTGAGAGTGAATATAACCGGCTTTTCTTGTGTGTCATAGGCCTCTTAGTGTAGTGTTGAACTTAAAAAAAAGTTATGTGTTTAAACCTCAAATTCACTGGTATTATTATGCCGATTATAGGGGTCGTCCTAAAGTCTAGAGGCGGTTTAATCCTTTCTGTTTAAATTTAAATTGTTATAATGTTACTATTACTTTACGCTCATTATACACATGTTATCACTGTTTATGATTTACATTGGGTTAAAATCCGGTATTCATCACTAATGATGGGCCCCTTTGTTATGCGAGGGTACCCATCTAGGAGACACAAGCTCCTCTTCTCTCCTCGGTCTGGGAGCACACGGGTTTTAGAGCAAATGGCAAAGGATATAAAATCTGCTATCACAGTTAAGTTTTTCTTATTTCATTCCATTCCTTTTAAATGATTGTGTTATTGTTTGTCAGATACATTTTCTTATTCTTTCGCCTTGTTTCGTGAAGAGTGTGCTCACACCATGGAAGGGAACGCCCTCTTCACTCTTCCAAGAGGTACTCAGATTCCAACTACGAATAACCCTCAGTCTAATTTATTACTGGCACCGATGATTGAGGCTATGACTTGTTCTTAATATTGTGAAGATCTTTGTTTTTTTCAGTTCTATGTTAGTTTTTTTAAGGGTACACCCTAATTTTGTATTAAAGACTGGTACATTGAAAGTGCGCCAAGCTTGCGCTTAATTGGATTCATGATATCCATACCACGATTTCTTTAAATGATTAAGAACAATGTATTGGATTTTTATTTGCTGCGGATATTATGGAAGTAACAGGATTTGGAACTGATGTTTTTGTGTTTAACATTCTCTTCAAATTTTTTCTGAAAGTTCGGTTTGTCAAACAGAGTTGAATTTCGTTTCTTGATTTGTTCTAGTTAATTTTCCAGAATTAATGTTGAATTTCATTTCTTGATTTGTTCTAGTTAATTTCCTAGAATTAATTACACATTCATTTCAAAAATGATTTAACCATGTATAGTAATGAACCTACAACTAGCACAGAAGTACTGTGGTTAAGGGAGGTTCACTCTTACTGGTACTGTGCACTTGTATTCAAAAACCTTTGAGTTTTGTTGAAGTTTCGACACTTATTTCTGTTATACAAATAAAATGGCAATGGTAGGAGTTTATCCTGAGCCTCTCTTTCCCCACTTGTGACTGTTTTTACTTTACTCATTCATATCATATACCCTAACTTTTCATGAACTACACATTGCACCGTAGATATGCTATGTAATTTTATATTTTGACTTTTGTTCCTATTCCAACCATTAATCTATCATTTGGTCGATCTCACACCAAAATTAAGTCGGTTTGTTCCAGTGCCGATACTACTAAACCATACCATAGCATCTATGCTCCAACGCTTTTGTATTCGGGTCTGTGGATTTTGCTGGATTATTTTCCTGCGAGTATGTTTATACACACATATATATTACCCAACTCTATTTGTAGTTGGTTTTTCTTCAGCGTCACTATATCATTTATAAAGATTACCCATTATATAATGTCTCTGTTCATATTATACCTATACAGGTCTACATGTATGTCGAATATAATCTCAGTGTTGCAGAATATATTTTCCTATGGTTTGAACTTGTATACTCATTAGTGACGGTTCATTGTATACTAGTTATCTACATAAATATAATTTTTCCATAGGGAATGGTACACTCGGCTACAATTTACACTAAACAAGCAAATCAATTTTCCTTTTGTTCAACAGATTTTAGGTTAGGAAGGTAGCTTTGGACTGTAGTCATTGAACAACCTTTGTATATGTTTTTGGATGCATGCTAACTTGAAGGAATTCACTATATCTGTAACCAATTCACTCCACAGAGACAGAGATACTAAAATTCAGTACAGGAAATAACACACAACAATTATATAATTATTTAAAAAAGACAACTAGGAACTACTTCACTACAGATTTAACATGTTTAGTACCATAGATATAAAAGCAGTCAAAAAAGTCGGGGCTTAGAGTAGCATATCTGAACTAAAATCGCGGAAAAACAAAGGGAACAACCACATTCCTCCCAACCATAGAACCGAGCATCCAAAATGACTTGCACGGTTCACCCCCTATCCTGACCATGAGTCCATGAGAGAAAACTTGAAAACACATTTTCCACAATATCCTTTGAAACAGTAGCTCCCCCCTGCCTTACACCCATTCAATGTTCATAACAGTAAGGAAAAAATCAATAGTTTTCCTTTCCATCATACTTGGCAGCGTCCTGTCTCCTCACATATGCTTATTTATCCATTTGCCTAGGTCTTTTCCCTCCTTTGGGAATTTTCATAGCTTTCTAAATCCCTGATTTTTAGGGGTTTCCAGTGGCCAATTCACTAATTTCCCACTTGTAAAAATCAACCTAGAGGTAGTTCCAACATGTTCCCCTCTCATGGAGTCATGGTCAGCTAAAATTTAACATGGTTGTCCCCCTTGTCTCCTGTATCGCGGAAAAACAAAGGGAACAACCACATTCCTCCCAACCATAGAACCGAGCATCCAAAATGACTTGCACGGTTCACCCCCTATCCTGACCATGAGTCCATGAGAGAAAACTTGAAAACACATTTTCCACAATATCCTTTGAAACAGTAGCTCCCCCCTGCCTTACACCCATTCAATGTTCATAACAGTAAGGAAAAAATCAATAGTTTTCCTTTCCATCATACTTGGCAGCGTCCTGTCTCCTCACATATGCTTATTTATCCATTTGCCTAGGTCTTTTCCCTCCTTTGGGAATTTTCATAGCTTTCTAAATCCCTGATTTTTAGGGGTTTCCAGTGGCCAATTCACTAATTTCCCACTTGTAAAAATCAACCTAGAGGTAGTTCCAACATGTTCCCCTCTCATGGAGTCATGGTCAGCTAAAATTTAACATGGTTGTCCCCCTTGTCTCCTGTAATCAATATAGAATAATATGTTTCTCATACAAGTGTCATAGTCCAATATCTAGTTGGGACAAATCAGATCTCTTCCCAATAGTCAAAATCATTTATTACAATTATAAAATACAAAATTTGGAATTGCCATAAATGGAAAAAATTTTCCAATTTCGAATTTACTAAAAACGGAAATAATTTTCCAGCAATTTAAATTCTAAAATATTTTTATTTTCTTTATTTTGGGGGGGATGTCACATCCTTTCCCATTTAAATAAAACACTATCCTCAGTGTTCGTTCCTTTCCTAGAACATGATTGGATGAGATTTCTGCAAATCTCCTTCCAAATCCCAAGTGGCCTCCTCAGGGCTAAAGTGCTTCCATTGCACCTTTACCTGAGCGACGACTTTGTTCCTAAGTGCTATTTCTCTCTGGTCCAGAATGCGTAGGGGTTCCACCTGGAACTCTCCTTCGGGTTCCACCTGCACCAAGTTCCAATCAATCATATGAGTAGGGTCATGAATATACTTTTTCAGCAATGAAACATGAAATACATTATGAATTCTTAGATTAGCTGGAAGTGCAAGTTGGTATGCTACAGGTCCAATTCAATCTAGTATCTTAAAGGGCCCACAAACATGGGTGCCAACTTGACATAGTTCCCTAATTTCAACGAGATTTTTTGGGCTTTGACTTTCAAATAAACATGGTCTCCTGCTTGAAATTCCAAGTGCCATCTTTTCTGGTCTGCGTAACTCTTTTGTCTGTCCTGTGCTTCTTTCAAGTTCTATTGTACCTTTCTAACCATGTTCTCCATTTCTTGGAGCATTTCGGCTTCAACCATGATTCTGTTCCGGGTTATCCCAACTAATTGGGGTCGTATATTTTCTGTCGTACATTATTTCAAAAGGGCTTAACTTAGCCGAAGTTTGGTACCCATTGTTATAGGCAAATTCTACCAAGTGCAGATAGTCTTCCCACTTGTTTGGTTTTGTTCTTACATACATGCGAATCATATCCTCCATGATCTGGTTTGACCTTTCAGTTTGTCCATCCCTTTGTGGATGATAACTTGTACTGAAATTCAAGTTGGTATTGAGCCCTACAAACAATTCCTTCCAAAAGGCATATGTGAATTTTACGTCTCTATCTGAAATCACCTTTTTAGGAATACCATGTACTCTAAAGATTTCTTTCATGAATATTTCAACAATGTTTATAGCTTTAAAAGAAGACTTTACAGGAATAAAGTGTGCAGACTTACTGAGTTTATCGATTACAATCATGATAGAGTCATTATGTTTCTGAGTTTTAGGAAAACCTGTTATAAAGTCGAGTGATATAGTCTTCCATTTCCATTTTAATACTAGCAATGGTTATAATAGGTTGGATGGATGCTGGTGCTCAGCCTTAACCTGCTGACAATCTTGGCACCTTGCCAAATATTCTTCTATTCCGCTCTTCATATTAGGCCAATAAAATAGTTTTCTAAGTGTTGTTATCGTTTTCTAGTAACTTGGGTGGCCACAATACGGTTTCTTATGCACTTCATCCAAGATTGTTAATTTTAACCCTGCTGAATCTGGTATGTAAAGTCTATTTTTAAATCATAGCAGTCCCTTCTCGTCAATACTTAGATCTAGCTTATCTGAATTCGCGGTGTTTTTCGGTAATTCTACCATTATTTTAGTATAGTTTTCGTCATCAATACCTATCGTCTTTATTCTTTCTTCCAGATCACTTTTGGCCCTGCTAGCATTCATCTCAAATAACCCATGGATTCTTCTACTTAAAGCATTTGCTAATTTATTTTTCTTACCCTTGATATGTCTGACCTCGAAGTCAAATTCACTCAAGAAAGATAACCATCTTGCCTGCCTTGCGTTAAGATCTGGTTGGTTAAACAAATGTTTCACCCCACTATTGTCTGTTAATAATAGGAACCTTCTGCCCATTATGTAGTGTCACCACATCTTTAAGGTGTGTATTATTGCTTCCAACTCTAAGTCATGAGTGACGTAATTACGCTCATGTTCTTTTAATTTCTGAGACTCATAAAATATAACGTGTCCTTCCTGAGTTAGGACACCACCTAGTCCTTCTTTACTTGCATCAACACATATGGTGAAGTCTTTATCTGGGTCTGCTACTTTCAATATGGGTGTCGTTGTCAATAATTCCTTGAGTTTGTTGAAGCTGTCTTGACACTTCTCTGACCAGTTAAACCTGGTTCCTTTCTTTTGTAACGATGTGATAGGGTAGGCTATCTTGGAAAATCCTTCTATAAATTGGCGGTAATATCCAGTGATTCCCATGAATGATCGTATATCTACTACATCCTTAGGTACCGACCATTCTATAATGGATTTCATCTTTTCTGGGTCTACGACAATGCCCTCTACTGAAATTACATGTCCCAGATATTGTATTCTTTCCTGATAGAAGTCACACTTGTCGAAATTGGCATATAGTTTGCGCTCCCTTAATGTTTGTAGCAATGTTCTTAAGTGTTCCTCATGTTCCTCCTCTGTATTTGAATAGACTTGGATATCATTGATGAATACTACCATGAACTGACACTTCTCTGACCAGTTAAACCTGGTTCCTTTCTTTTGTAACGATGTGATAGGGTAGGCTATCTTGGAAAATCCTTCTATAAATTGGCGGTAATATCCAGTGATTCCCATGAATGATCGTATATCTACTACATCCTTAGGTACCGACCATTCTATAATGGATTTCATCTTTTCTGGGTCTACGACAATGCCCTCTACTGAAATTACATGTCCCAGATATTGTATTCTTTCCTGATAGAAGTCACACTTGTCGAAATTGGCATATAGTTTGCGCTCCCTTAATGTTTGTAGCAATGTTCTTAAGTGTTCCTCATGTTCCTCCTCTGTATTTGAATAGACTTGGATATCATTGATGAATACTACCATGAACTTGTCCAAGTACTCACTGAAAATACTGTTCATTAGGCACATAAACGTGGCTAGGGCGTTAGTGAGTCCGAAAGGTATGAACACAAACTCGTAATGCCCATATATTTTATGAAATGTTGTTTTGTTTATGTCCTCATCTTTTATCCGAACTTGATGATAACTGGATCGTAAATCCAATTTTGAAAATATCTTGCCCCCCCCCCACTTGATCGAATAGATCATTTATCCTTGGTAAGGGGTATTTATTCTTAATAGTCATTTTTTTTTGTTGTCTATAATCGATACATAATCTTAGAGTACCATCCTTCTTTTTCACAAAGAGGAATGGTTCTCCCCAAGGTGAGACACTGGGTCTAATATACTCTTTGTCCAACAATTCCTGTAATTGTATTTTTAATTCTGTCAGTTCTGGTAGACTCAACCAATAAGGCACCTTTGAGATCGGAGCAGAACCGGGTAACAAGTCTATGGAGAAGTCTATTTCCCTTCTAGGAGGTAATTCTGGTATCTCATCCACAAACATGTCTCTGAAATCACGTAGGACAACAAAGTCTTCCAACTTTGGCTTATCCCCCTTTACTGCTAGATTCATTACTTGGATGGAATACACTTGACATCCCTTTCTCATACATTTCTTTAGTTGCATCACTGAAATTTGATTGACTAATATCAGTTTCGATATACCTTGGGCTGTCCTGGTAGTGTCGAAATCATCCGTATAGCTAACCATCTTTGTATAGCAATTTAATATTGCTTTGTGTCGTTCCAACTAGTCCATCCCAATAATCATATTGTAAGATCCTAGTGGTAGGATGTTCATATCATTTTTTATACTTTGACCATCTAAGCTAAACTCAAAATTTGGAACAAACTCTGCTACTTTTCTTTTAGTACCATTCGCTAATTGTAGAAGCCATGATTTCACGAGCTTCAGTTTCTTAAGTTTGTTTGACAAGGCCACACTAGGTGTAATATAACTTAACGTAGCTCCAGGGTCAATTAAAATAGAAATTTGAGTGTCATTGATTTTACCTTCAATTTATACCACTGAGGACTGGTGGTCAGCTTGTTGACCATCTATGGCTGCATTTATCTGATGTAGTCTCCTACCCACATCTCCCACTGTCCAGGATTCTTTCAGATTATGAATAGCAGTTCTATTTGTTGAACTCAAATGCAGACAGTTCCTCCTTAGATGAGTCTCTCCGCATTCCCAACACTTTAATGGCTCGCGGGGGTTGTCTCCAAACCTCTTCATTCCTAGGTTTACTTGTTTACCACTGCCTTGTGTATTCGAATGGTTGGAGTGAAAATCCTTTCTCGAAAAAATTTTTGTTGTATTCTGATGAGGAGCTGGTTGGTACCCTTTCTTCCGCTGGTTCATTCGCTCTTGTTTCTTATCCTTCCATGCTTTGGGAAACTCTACCTGCTGTTTGTACTGATCGTAGCACATTCGATCTTTTCTGAATACTTCGCTCAAGGATTTGGGGTTGTCAAATTCAATCCTGTCCTTGTAGGACTGTGGTAGGCAGCTTAGAAAAAGATAAATTTTTACTTTATCCTCTTGGATGTATGGTACGAACCTTGACAGTTCTAAAACCTTATTTATAAGGTCCTCCATTGTCATCTGTCCAAGTCGCAACTCATAGAATTCTTTTGTCTTTATTTCATAGTAACTTTCCCAAAGGTATTGTTTCTTGAAATACTTCTTAAAGTCAGACCATTCCAACATTTTTCCTTTAGTCCCTTGGCCAATTTCAGGTCCTACCACCAAATGTTGGCCTTCCCTTTTAGATTGTAGATGGCCATTCTGACCTTCATGTTCCTGGAATAGTTGTAGATCTAGAAGTACTTTTTGATGTCCAACAACCATCCTTCAACTTCCTATCCTGTCTTGGATTCTCCATCAAAGGTAGCTGGTTTAATCTTTTTAAATTCTCCTTCGAGGTGGTCTACTTGTTATCTTTTTCTGTTAGTTTTAGTTTTCTTCAGCTAAAGGTGTTCCTGTAACATCCCGCTCTGGCGCACTTCCCAAACTTGTTATTTGCGGACACTTGCTCGCGAGTGATCCGGATTTTTATGATGATAAAACTTTTTCTCTCATTATGATGCGTTAAGTTATATGACCTGATGTTTTTACTACCTTGATGTAGACAGGTGCTGCTGACTCAGTTTCGTTGAGTGTGCAGGGTTTCGGACCTTGAGGATGCAGAGGCATCGGTAGAACTCCCTTGGACTCCGGATTGA
>JASDQU010369780.1:7592-17831 GCA_032191745.1 Picea mariana
AAACAAATTGATTAGGTTCTAAATATAAAGAAGCAATTCGTACCTTTTGTGTATGTGGCACATTATGGAGATCAAAGAATTGCTCCATCTGAAGTATCCATGTGATTGGGTCCTTGCCATCAAACTTCCTCATGTCAATGTTAGGAACGTGGTTGGTCTTCAAACCAAAGTTGGATTTTCTCCATTCTTGATTCACCTTCCTTGTGTCCACATCATGAATTTCATGGGATGCATTTTCACTTTCAGATGTCTTCTCTATTACGAAATTTTTCAATACTTCCATGATCTCCCCTTTTAAACCATCTATCTTAGTATCCAACTTGGCTTCCATTGAATCCATCTTAGCTTGTAGTTCATTTATGTCCCTACAAATTTCTTCACCTTCATCAAGAGTCCAAGTAGGATTTTATGGAGGTCTATTTGGTGTAGAAGTTCCCTTTTTGGGTGGCATGTTGGCCAAGTATCACTTTTTAACCTTGATTTTGAGGTGGTTCTGCTAGACAATATTTCTTTTGTTGTATCTCCCAATTTTTGGCCCTTCTGGGTATGAAACTTTCTCTTATGTATTTCTCTGATATTTCTTCTCTTCAATACCATAGGTCTGATCAAAATTGGATGTGCCAAGTGGAATTTACGGTAACTTCCCCACAACTTGCCGATTTTTGTCCTTTCCAGGAGATCTCACTTGTATAGTGTGCCCCGCACAAAATAATTGATATAAAATTTTGAAACTCACACCCAAAATACTACAGACTGTCCACGATCCAATACAACCAGTCCTACTCAATTTGGATACTCTAGGAAGAATTTATGATTGTTTTACCTGAAACACCTTCTTGAAACTAGCCAATAGGACTAGTCAGATACCCTATCTTACACAGGGTGTATCTACAAATTTAAGATGACCCAGAAGCTGAATATTTTACCACAGATTTATTTATAATTTCTGTAAATGGCCTCTAGAGTTCAGGGTCTGAAACGTTACAGAAAATGTTTTATAGCGAAAATTCCACAAAGTCTCATTTCAGGATGATTCCAGAACCCTATCTTGTACAGGTTGTATCTCCAAAATTATAAGGCCTTAGGAGATGAATTTTGAAACCAATGTACCTTGATCCATCTACTAAATAGCCTCCAATTCGTTCCTTTTGAAACATTTTAGAAAAAAAGTTATAGCAAAAATTCCACAGTGTCTCAGATGTAGCAGCGAAACCCCAAGACCTTGAGCTCTGATACCATATGTTAAGAACCAAACATCAAAATAGCATAGAAAAACCTCAGGAAAAGTACTCAACGCCTTGAAAAAGAGATAATTTCAGATAATAAGCCTCTTCAAGGGGGCAACCTCCTTTTACCCCCTTAAATGTTCAAGTACAAGATGATTCAAAATGAAAATGTCTCCTTGGTATATATAGGAGACTAGGAGGTATAATTACAACTAATGGCTTAAAGCTGACATAAATAAAATAACATTACTAATCTAATATGCCCCAATTAAGGGGTAATGAGACAATATTAGGGCTTAAAACCAACCTAAGAGTAATACTTCTTGAGGTAGAACCCATTTCTAGGCTCTGCCAAGGCATTTCCCTCAAAGTCAACCAGACGGTAAGCACCCTTCTTTAAGACCTCTTTCACAATGAAAGGTCTGAACCACATGGGTTTGAACTTGCCTTATCCTAGGGGATCCTTGTCTTTATCATAGACTAGGACAAGATCACATTTGGAGAAAATCTGAGGATGAATGGACCGATCATATTGACACTTGACTCATTGCTTATGAGCCTCACTGGTCGAGGTTGCATCATGGCATTTCTTGAGATATAATAGGAATTCCTTAAGCGGTGAAGTGTTTAGTAGTAACTCCACTGCCAAGTTTTAATACGAGATCTGGCACTCAATAGACAAGACTACTTCCAACCCATATACGAGTTGAAAAGGTGAGAAACTGGTGGCAGTCTTTATAGACATTCGGTAGGCCCATAATATCGAGTACAACATCAAATGCCAATTTGACTTGGCAAAATTGATCATTTGCTGAAGAATAGTATTGAGAGACTTATTCACAGCTTCAACCTGACCATTTTCTTGTGGGTACTAGGGTGATGAATTTTCTTGCCTCAACCCAAGCTTTGATGTTAACTCAGACATCATTTTTTTCTAGAAGTCACTGCCATGGTCAGAAATATCCTTCAAGATGCCAAACCTTGCTACTATCTGGTTAAAAATGAAGAGAGACGTTGTTTCTCCATCATTGTTAAATGTTGGCAAAGCCTCGACCCACTTTGTGAACTAGTCTACCGCTACAGTGATATAACAATTCCACCTGGCTGAAACCAGGTGACATGTAGTAAAGTCAATCCCCCACTTAGTGAAGTGGCCAACAATGATGATGGGAAACATGGGAGCAGGATGTGCCTACATATTCTGAGAGAAGATTTGACACGGGTGGCACTTCTTGACCGACTCAACTCAATCTTTGATTAATTTAGGAAAACAATAACCGACACGTAGAATGTTTTGGGATGTTTCCAACCCAGAAAAATGACCATCACATGCTCTAGTGTGGCAGTCATTAAGAACAAGCTCTTCTTCCTCGTGTATAAGGCATTGATGAAGAATGCAATCTACACCTCGAAGATACAAAGTTTCATCGAGTATGAGATAGTTTCGTGCCTGATGGTGAATTCATCAACGTTGGTTGTGGGAAGCAGAAGTAGGGAACTTCAAATTCTGGAGATAGGCTAGTATATATCCATACCAAGGGTTCGAAGATGCGATCAGAAAAAGATCTCCTTTGATAGGTGATTCTTCAAGCATGTCATCACTAGATTCAACCAGAAGTTCCAAAATAAGTTCTACAAAGATCAACGATGTTTTGGATTTCACGGAGACAAAATGAAAGTCAAATTCCTGGGGGATTACAATCCATCTACTAATATTTCCTCCAATGACCAATCGTTTCAACACATATTGAAAGGGGTTCACAACAACAATTACAGTGGTGTTGCAAAGCAGAATGTAATGATGGCACCGCTGGACAACATGCAATGCTGCCAAAGCAAGATTCTCAACATGGGAATAGTTGAGTTCCATCCCAACCAAGCGTTGTCTCAGGTAATAAATAACATGCTCCTTGAGCAGATCATCCTCATGGACTAAGACCGTACCGATGGTCAACTCTATAGTGGCCAAGTACAACAAGAAATCTTTGTTATAATCGAGAGGCCTAAGTAGAAGGGAAGACGTAAGGGTGCATTTTAGTGCTTCAAAAGAGCATTGAGTGGCTTCATCCCAATAGAAAGGGAATCCATTTGTCAATAGACACATGAACCGTTTAGTGATCTCGATGTAGTTCACGAAAAAACACTGAAGAAATTTTTCTTTCCCCTGTAATCTCTGAAGTCGGGGTATTGTGCATGGGGGAGGCAACTGAACTATCACCTCAACCTTAAGAGGATCAACCATGATCCCTATTTTAAAAACAATGAAAACTAAGAGACGACCCGACATCACACAAAAACTCCACTTGTTAGGATTCAAGCGAATTTGATAGTAATGACATCATTTGAAGATTATTTGGAGGTGTGTGGGATGATCATATATCTTGCGAGAGAGTGATGCTAGATTATCAAGATAAGCCTCAACTATATGTCTAAGGTTGTGGAAAGAAAAATACATGGCCCATTGAAAATTGGCTCCAACATTCTTCATGCCAAAAGGAATATTACGATAAGAAAATGTACCCCGAGGACATATAAAAGTTGTTTTATGCTGGTCCTCGGGTTTGATCTGAATCTAGTTATATCTCAAAAAAACATCCATGAATGAAAAGACCTCACAACTTGAACATTCATCAACAATCTGATCGATGAATGGGGTGGGAAAATTATCTTTCAGACAAGTCATGTTCAAGTCACAAAAGTCCATGCACATGTGAATCGTACCCTGATTTTTGTTAACTGGAAGGGGGTTTGACACCCATTCTATCAATTGTAAGGGGTATATAAAACCAACTTTAAATAGTTTATCTACTTCATCCTTAATCACTTCCACTTTCTGAGGATTCACCAGACGAATCTTTTGTCAGACCGGCTTAGAGTCAATATAAGTCATTATATCATGTTTGACAATTCTTGGGTCTATGACTGGAATTTTCGTATAAGTTCAAATCTCTTTGGGGGAGTAGTCTTCTCCGATGAAAACATTCTCCATGATGCTATTGGTTTTGGAAATATATATATAGGGATCATGTCAGTGATACTCACCATATTACCCTCGGTGTAAACTATGTGCATAGCTAGAGTATTAATAAGACAAGACCTATCTCCAGTCATAGTCAAAACAATTTTTCCTACCTCTATCCTCTTTAACTCTGGGAGGAAGTATGATCTATGATGGATATCATATAAGGGTCTATTTGGACCATTCAATGCCTCAAGAATCACCTCTTCTGAGGGAAATATCAGGTATAAAGCATCTATAGTGGAAAGAGAACCTTGAGCCGAAATATGCTCCAGAAATGGATCTAACTCCTGTGCAGGAGTCGGATCAAGGTCGATCAAAGATTGTTGGACAATGTTGTACACAAATTCTGCCGCGGACAAGGGCATGGACATGCCAAAATTACCTATCCCTTCCATCAAGGCCGATGGGGAAGGAAGACTCCATGAATCGTGAAATTAAGTCATTCAAAATGATGACATTTGAAAAATTTCAGCCCTAGGCTGGTCGGGGGCAGCCAATATAATCTTGACATCGCTAGAAGGAGGCGGGTAATTGAAAGTAACCATCAATGATGAAAACAAAATAACCCCTACGTTGATGATGTCAAGCTAAGGGTTATCAATCATCAAGACCGTGGATGCCCTCGATGAAGGGTCAGGACGAGAAAAGGACAACTAGTCGATGGTGACAATTCCTCCCTCGTGTGGAAACAACAAGAGCCGAAAGACTATGGCAACCACTGCATGAATTTCATAGCTCCAACTCCTTCCTAACAAAAGGTTGTAGTCGAGAGGCACATCGAATACCTCAACTTAGATGCACACGGTCTTTCCTCCTAACTGAATGGGGAAAGAAGAAATGATTCCATGTGGTATGAATGAACAACCATCGAATGTCATAAGCAATGTAGGTGACAGAGAAAAAACGGGTTTGCCAATAGCCTTCTAACATTCCAATGACATCATGCAAGTCAAGGTGCCCTCATCAACCATCATGTGAAATATATTCTGACTAAAAGAATTTTTTGTGTAAGCCACTACTATCTGAAATGCAATGTGGTAAGGAAGACAAGGTTTCAAGTCAGTTGGATCAAGAACGATCACTCCCGATTTACAAGTATCTGTAGATCCCAAGGCGGATAACAGAGCCTTTTTCTGTGAAGGGCATCTCTATAAGACCCCCAAAGAAGACATCATGCAAGGGTTTTGTGCCAAATCCTCTACAACAAAGTAGTTCTGGGAAGCCATCACGTTCAAATTATGCAAATATTTCTTGAATGCACCTTTGGGGATGTGTGTCATTGTTTCACCCATATTCTTCTCAATCTGGAGAGGAACTGGTGGGTTTGTGGCTTCTTTACCATTTTTGACAAATTTTAACATTCTGTAATCTTGGGACCTGGTTGCTATATGAGCATCACCATTCAACATGTAAACATTTGCAGCTAAGGTATTACCAGTAGACGCAGGGGGTATCTGACTGCCCCCTTCCATGCTCGAAGATGTTGAGGCTTGAGCCATGTTTTTCCCATGTGAAAATAGGTTCGCCAACACATTAGGTTGTTTTTGTGCCAATAGCTTCTGAGCCTCCACAATTCAAGGGTACAAGTGAATCAAATGGTCCTCCATGCAAAGGTTACGTAGATACTTCGACTTTCTCTTCTCTATTTTCCCCCCGCCAGCATTGTTATTAGAATTTTTGTCCCCTTTATTCTTCTTGTTCTATTTTTTTTTATCTTTGTTCATCAACTGCACACTGTGTACATCCAACGTTTGGTTAGGGGGAATAGTTGGACTGGAGGTCAGGTTGGCCACCGTATGTTATATCGACAATTGTTGCAATTGATTTGACAATAGATCAGTGGAATTTCCTTTTGTTGATCCCACTATACCATTGACATGTGGTCCAAACTTTTGTTTGGCCTCTTCGAGGATTGACCATGGCGCATCTGGAAAGATATAATAGAGTAAGCCAGACTGACAGTAAATCAGTTCAATCTTTTGCGCTCTCATTATCGCCTCCTCCTATAAAAACACTCCCGAAGTTGCAACATCCTTGGATACAACTAGTACCAAATACTTTAGGAACCACTCTAGCAAGAAAGTTGGTGGGACATGTACCTTAATCAAGTTGTTTTGACGCTGCCATTCTCAGATGTGATCATAGATATGGTCGGCCTTACTCTTCTCAAATTTGGCCAACAATCCAGTGTCAACATCGTATCTCACAGGTAGTTGGAAATGGTTTAGAAAAACCATCGCCAGGTTGTTAAAGTAAGAATACCTTGAGTGATCGAGCTCAGTATACCATTTCGCGACACCCTTGATAAGAGTGGGTTGAAAAAGGTGCAATTTTACGGAGTCGTCTTGCATTGAGTTGGATCAGCACCATAAGTGAAAAGTTGTCACGTGATCACCTGGGTCTTTTCTAGGCTTGCCTCTGAATTTTGGAATATCTGAGGGAAACTTAGTCAGCATGGGGGGGGCACGCTGATTATGACAAATTAGGTCGTTGAGAAACCTTGACAATTCTTGCAGATGTAGCGTTGCCAAAAATAATAGTTTGGGTTGAGTATTATGTACAAGAAAAAGGGGTCTTGGAGTTTGAATGGCACCAGGTTTCTAGGAAAAGTTGGACTAATGGCCAGGGTTCTGGTAGAAACTGCGGCCTTGACCAATGTATGGAAACTGTGTGTGCTGGGAAATCATCGTCTAACTCCCATAATTGGACGATGTGGGTTGTGCATGGATTTCTCTTTGTGTTTTATTCCAAGGATTTTGGAAGGGGATACCCCCAGCTAATCCAATGGGCATGGGTATTGAGCCCTACCTGGGGTTCCATTGACCATGGAAGGAGTTGCCCATGACTAACATCCCTTGCAATGGAATTGATCCCTTATAAGGATTTCAAAGTCCTTATAAGGATAAAACTCCTGTACTTTCCCCTTGTGTATGAATAGTACCCTGCACAGGATTCTTTTGTCCAAAACCAAGGTTTCCCCCGACCAAGATGATAACTGAAGAAAAGGTGTTATTACCAAATGCATCAAATAAAGATAATGACATGGATCCCATCAGCGTAGTGTAAGACGAAGGTCCTAAACTACCTCCTCCAAACAAGTTGTAGTTACTACTCAACCCGATAGGTTGTTGGAAATCATTACCGAGCAGGGGGACGGAGGAGGTGTGTGACCCCCACCGTAAGGGATAGCATTAAAGGATACTAAGTTTCCCCTAGTAGACCCTTGCATGGGAGCATTTGATCTCCCTACCCCTAGACCCATGGTATGTAAGGTGGAGTAGGTAAGGACTGAGTTTGAATCGAAGACGAGCATCCCATATAATAATGGAGGTCCTGTTGCACTCTGCATAAATGAAGCGGTGGTCGTCGTGGATGACGGTATCAAACCACTGCCTGAGGTAGAGGGAGTTGAGACAACTGTGGTTTGGACTGGAGAAGGTGGGTTAGGAGGCAAGATTCCCTTTTTGGTAGTAGCCGAAGAGGGAATATGAGGACTCCCTGATGAAGTAGCAACATTTGCTTCCATGGCTTCTTATAAGACTAACTGGTGCTCAGTAGGTGTCACCTTAGGAGGGACAAATTGTACTAATATTGGCATAGACAAGTCATTGATCAGAGGGTTGGCTGGCTCGAGAGCTTCTACTCCAAGGTCATAAATAGTAGGTTCCTCCGGATTCAAGTAATATCCTCTCAGAGCAAGCTCGAGCATAGTTTCCTATGGCCTGGTCACTTCGAATGACCCTTGTTGGTCAAGTATTCCTTGTACCGGTGGAGGTGGTGACTCTAATGCAACTGGCGGCAGGCCATGGAGCCTTCGTGACTAACAGAGCTCTTGATATTCCACTTTGTGAAAATATAAAATGACACAATAAGGCTTTAACTAGCATTTAAAACCACCAACACACTAGAAACATTCCTATAAGATAAATCAAGCAAACTGCTATCGAGTAGGAAGAACAGTTGCGCCAGCCAACACTAGAGAAAATTACTAGTGCAAGTAAAACTCGAACATGGAAGAAACCTCCGGGTATACTCTGCAAAGTGTGACCCGAAGTCTGCCCTAGGTACCGCGGTATACCCCCACAGTCACTCGTGTGAGTCCCTAGAAAATGGGCAACTAAGTTTCCAACTCACAAACAATCACCAGGCGGATACATTCGATGGTCGGGTGGACCGCAATGAGCAGGATAATAAGTCTAAAATCTATTGAGGGTATTGAAAGCAAGTGGTCCGGAAGACAACAAAGGATATCGAACAGATTCGAGGTCCTGGAATCTCTATAGGAAAATGCAAGCGATAGTATTCCTAGGACAAATCCTCAATATGTGTTCCCCACTACATTTAGTCCAACTTTGGAGGGGTTATCTATGCTTCCTTTCCTAATGTGACCTCATGTTTATACCATGTGTTAGAGGGGGGTCTAGAATAACTTTTACGTCATTGGATTTTAACACTCCCTAGCTCTGACTCAAATGTTTGTTTAACTTCCTTGAAGAGTTTCCTCTCCAACCTAATTCAAGGCCCTAACCCTAAACTAGTTGGTTGACCCTACAAACATAAAAGTCTACTTAATTTTATATTTAGCATTTGTTTTAATGGATTGATCAACTCAAGGGATATGGTGATGAAACTAGTGATGTTATGAGAGACAAAAAGAGGATAAAAAGATGAAACTTGAAATCAAAATTACTTCTAGTCAAAAGTAAAGATTTACAACTAACTCTTTGTAACCAACTTTTCTTTAACGAACTTTTTTCAAGATCTTTAAAAAGAAGACCTAAAACAAAATTTAGCTTGACTACAAGCTACTTAAGTTTCAAGAAATCAATGAAGAACTTAAAAAATGAACTCTTTTTCCTTTCCAATAAAACAACTAACTCCAACTACTTTACCAAATTGAATATATATATATATATTTTATTTTTTTTTCTGGAAATTCTTCCAACAAAAAAACTGAAATAAATCTTTTTTTATCTTTTTTCAAAGCAAATGAAAGGGGTAAAAAGAAAAACAACACAAGACTAAAACAAGTCTTTGGACCACTACAGATCACATGGAATCACTAAAGAAACCAAACAGGCAGAGAAATCATTCAAAGACTCGCTTAAAACCCTTTCAGAAGTAAATAGAAGAAACTTCAAAAAGACAAGTAAATTGAATTCTAACCCAACTTATGGCTATAAAAACAGAGACTCTGAACTATGTCAAGAAACCATGAGAAGTATAAATCTCAATTAGGAAAGATGTTAATCGCCTCTTTTTTTTTAATTTCTTGAACCAGATACACCACTGTTGTTTTAGCAGCCTACATATGTATGCAAGTTGTTTACTGATCTGAGCGCATATGTACACGAGCTAACCCAAAGCACGACGCGTACACCTATGTACTTCCTTAAATAAAAAAAACATGTAGTCTTATAAGGCAGTGTGATTTAGGTGGATATTGGTGGCCACCCACCTTTTCCAACTGGCTCAAAACAATTTTCTCACAATTTTGGTAATTTACTATTTTTAGCAGTATTTAACTTCTGGGGCCATTTTGAGGCCCTAAACAACATTTTTGGGAAAATATGGAGAAATATAACAATTCCTTAGATATTTCCTCCAAAATAAATCTCCTCGACGATACCTTTCCAACGGGCTATCATGTGCCTAAAACGAAGATCATATGCAAAAGTTACGACCCTGGGAAGTTGATGTACTAACTTACCCAAACGAGGCCCACATGACTTTTGGTGCGTCATCTCCTAGGGTTAGGTTTTTGGATGTCTAGGTTTTTTGGCATTCCTGTTTATTGTAAAAAGGCCTTCAAATCCTCATTGTAATCATATTCTTGGGAATGTGAGTAGTTGTCACATCTCTTCTCAGAGATAAGCTGCCACCATTCTAGCGAGTCTTTCACTATGTATTTTTAAAATCTCTATACATTTATTTCATTAATAGAAATCATTTATTATTGTATCTCTATGTTTATGGTTGCATCTATGATAC
>JASDQU010369783.1:0-11421 GCA_032191745.1 Picea mariana
CCATCATCTAGAGAAGGGTTCAATCCAGCTGATCAGGAGAGCCCTTGGCCATTCCGACACTTGGGTTTTACTTGTAGGGGCCCAACCATCATTTTGAGGGTTTTTCTGGAGAGTTATCACCATCAAATCTTTAGCTTCAGACTGGGACGACTTGGAGGCAAAGGGACGTCCTATGATTTAGTAAATCTCAGATCTAGAGAGCTTCACCTAGAATTTGAGTTTGAAACTTCTCCTACGGGGTTCTCTTAGCCCGATCTACATTCCTGGGAAGTTTCAGGGCATTTGGAGACTTCTCTCATCAGGGCCGAACTACCTAGGGTTCCAGGAATCCAGGAGGGCGCAACTTCATTAGAAGATTCAGAGTTTGGAGGAGTTTGCCTTAGCCTTTCGGCTTGAGATTTCAGGAGGGTGTTCCTATCACCCAGATCTATCAGTTGGCAGAGTTTGGGCTCTTTTGGAGTCTTCTTGCAGTTGGGCCGAGTTATTGAGGGTTTCAGCTTTCTAGTGGAGCGTGGCATCTCCCAGCTTGAGGAATCGGCATTCAGATCTACTTGTGTTGGTCTTCATCTCTCATTCARCCTTTGGAGGCTTATTTTGTATCAGCAGAGCATTTTGTAGCAGCTCGTATTTCTTATCTATTGGGCCATCTGAGGATTATTCCAGATCTGCCCTCTATTGTATTGATTCCATGCTTCTTATAATAAAAGGTCAGATCTTTGCTTGTGTTTCTATATCTTGAATGTATTGTGATCTTTCATGTGTTGGATGAATCTTGTATGAACAAACTTAATAACTGGACAACTCAATAAGTCACTTGCACATCAAACACAACAGAGGTAGTTAGTGTTTTCAAGCGAAACAAATTGGCTTGGGATCATTACAGAAGAAGTCAGCCAGAAATAATAATAATATACTGAACAGACAGGTACCCAGAAGGAGAAGTCGGCCCCAGTAAGTCTGCCAGAACCACTATAAATACAGGGCGCCAGTCTCTCATTTGACACATCTTAGCAGTTGTAGAGAGCTAGTTCTGTGCAATCCAGTTGCAGTCTTGTGCGCAGGTTTGGAGGAGAGCTGCTGCTGTAGCTGCTGCAGCTAGCAGTTACGTTTTGGCTTGGACTATCTCTTGGCTAGGGTTTGGACTATTTGATCAGTTCTTTGTGATGCGCTATCCTTGGGGAAAGGTGCGCTACCCTTTGTTTGGCTATCTAGCCTAGGGTTTGCTTCCAGAGTGATTCTCTGTCAAGGTTAAGGTGCTCAGAGGGTGGCTTTGGCCTATGGTTGGGTGACAAGGGTATTGTCAATGGTAAAATGAGCACACATCTTTCATATTCTAACACTTTGCTCTCTCTGAGTCACTAACTCCAATAGATCCGTCTCTTGTGTGTCTCTCCCCTTCACCTAGCCTTGCTTTTATAATCTTGAGTTATGACTGCATCAAACATAACACTAATCTCCAAAGTGATTAATGGTTGAGATTAAATCTCACCTCACTTGATATCAATGGCTAAGATTCATTTAATTCACTAATGCTAATAACTTTAACATTTCATTAAACTAAAGTCACTTTAATTATAAAAAGCAATTTACTTTAATAATTCCTTTAATTAAAGTAAATTACTAAGGTTAAAGACTTTGGACAACTTCCACACGTCTAAACACTTAGACCTGTGCGGAAGTACATGTCCGATGCTACAAACATCAACACTCCCTCTTAGCGAGGAAGGTACTTCTGGAAGACCCACCTGGAATTGGCTGTCCTTCTGATCCTAGCACAATATCCCACACATCATCCTACACCATAGCATCCTGATATACCTAATGGTCTGTTGCCTCTTCAAAGATGTTATTCATTAGTGCCATGAAGTTTGGAAACTTTTTAGGAGGCCTGCTCTCCCTCATAGTGCTCCTAGGAGCCTCAACATGCTNTGTCCTTCTGATCCTAGCACAATATCCCACACATCATCCTACACCATAGCATCCTGATATACCTAATGGTCTGTTGCCTCTTCAATGATGTTATTCATTAGTGCCATGAAGTTTGGAAACTTTTTAGGAGGCCTTCTCTCCCTCATAGTGCTCCTAGGAGCCTCAACATGCTCCTGAGCATCCTTCAGTGTCTGCTCAAACCACCTGGGTCTCTTGACAGAGCTGGAAGGGGCTAACTCCTCCCCACTTGAAGGTTGACTCTCTAAACTGGGAGCCTCTGAACATTGTTCTCCCTTCGGAGCCTCCTGCTTCTCGTCCTCTGCCATTGGTGGTAACTCATGAGACTTCCTAGATGCTAAGTTAAACTTAACATCTCTGCTCATAACTGTCTTCCTCTGTGTTGGTATGAAGGTCTTGTAAGCCTTTGAGGTCTCGTTGTACCCCACGAAGATACCCTTCTCTCATGAAGGCTCCAACTTTGTCCTCTTCTCCACAGGCACATGGATGTATACTGGATAACCAAAGATCCTCAAATTTCCTATCTCTGGATTCACCACTGTGAATGCTTCCTTAGGAGTCTTGTCCCCCAATATTATATGAGGGCTCCTGTTCAACACATATACTATCGTGTTATATGCCTCTGCCCAAAGGAACATAGATAGATCTTGGTCATGTATCTTAGCCCTAGCAGAACCGATGATGGACCGGTTCTTTCTCTCTGCAACCCCATTCTGCTGAGGGTTATACGAGACTGTCAACTCCCTATTGATCCTTGCCTCCTTGCATAAATTCTTGAAGTCATTGGAGGTGTACTCACCCCCATTATCCGACCTCAGGGCCTTGATCCTCTTCTTTGTCTGGTTTTCCACTTGGGCCTTGAACTCCCGGGACTGACTGAAGACCTCATCCTTGGTCTTCATAAAGAAGATCCAGGTTTTCCTGGAAGAGTCATCAATGAACGTCACATAATATAGTGCTCCCTACATTGATGTCACTGACATCGGTCTACTTACATCTGAATGTATAAGATCCAAGATCCCCTTGGACCTATTCTCGCTGCTTGGAAAAGCATCCTTGGCATTCTTGTCAAGTGCACACCCTTTGCACACGCCCTGCTACTCAACACTGAAATTTGGAAGATCAATGACAATCTCCCTCAGAATCGACAACGCCCTATAATGCAGGTGTCCCATCCTCCTGTTCCATAACTCACATAGGTTGTCACTATCATATACCAAAGCCTGAATAGGGTTCCCCTACAACCTGTATAAATTGTCCTCTCTAACCCCAATGCTCACTGTTGTGTTAGGACTAGCTCCCTCGGGATGTATGAGTACTTGCCCTTTCTTGAACACGATGACAAAACCCCTGTCCTCCATAACCGAGACCGAGAACAAATTCTTGTTCATTCTTGGTACTTATAGCATGTCCTGGGCCTTAAACGAACCTCCTGACTCAATCTAGAACAAGATTGTTCCCTCTCTCTTCATTGCATACTTGGCATCATCACCAAGCTCCACAGGGATCCCTGAGTCCTTCTCCAACAGACTGCTAAATAGCTCTCGTGCTTTTGTCATATGACGTGATGCACCACTGTCCAAGTACCAAGCACTCTTGGTAATGGTGCTGGTAGAAAGGTGAGAGAGTAGTGTAAATTCCTCAAACTTCGCTGCCAACTCATCCACCTGAGTTTTTGTTGATGTTGCTACCTGCTGCGATTTATTATTACCCTTCTTCTTTGGACACTGAGATGCATAATGACCACTCTTGTGGCACGCAAAACACTTGATCTTACTCAAGTCCTTCTTTCCCAGCTGTGAGGTTTCTCCCTCACTGTTACCCTTGGAACCCTTTCCTTTACCCTTCTTGGCCTAACTGACTAGGGCCAGGTTCTCCTCTCCATCTCCTTGCATGCTATCTTTAGACTCCTCCCTAGTCTCTTCCTGGATGCAATCATCCCAAAGCCTCTCCCAATTGGGAAGTTTCTCTCGAGTGCAGACTCCCTTGACAAATGGTTCCCATGGCTTGGTCAAACCATTCAATGCCACATTTACATGTTCTGTGTCATCCACTTTCTCCCCAATAGCTGCAAGTTGATCACATGTCTGGTGGTCCTCATGAAGTAGCTGGTAACATTATCGGATCTTGACATTTAGATGGATCTGAGCTTGTTTCTCAAGATCATCTTCCTGTTCAAGTTGTCACTTTGGAACAAATCCACTAGACCCTTGAACATTTCTCTGGTCGACTGCTTCTCTGCCATGTGAGGGATCAAATGATTCTTGACAACATGCATGATCACTCTCTGGGCTTTGGTGTCCTTCTTCTCGTGAGCTGCCTTCTGAGTTGCATCCATCAATATAGGAACAACCTTTTCTACAATCTCCCAAAGGTCATGTTTCTTCAAAATCAAGGTCACCCTTTCCTTCCAGGATAGGAAGTTAGATGCTCCATCCAACCGGTCTTCAAACCTAAGACTAATTGTTGCCATTTCTAGGTCAGAACAAAAACAAATTCCCCTTGCTTATTCCTTCAAGCACCCACAAGAATTTTACTGCTGGTTTATAGATCTGCAGAGATCTCCTTGCAGATCTAACATATTTGCTGCATAAACTACCGTGTATCTAAAATTTGTGTTCCTCTTAGAGTGCAAGCTCTGATACCATGTTGAACTGATCACGCTTTGATACCATGTTGAACTGATCTCACTATCCCCAACACCTAGATAAATGACTACATTGTGTTTTTCCTTGTTGATAAATAAATTATAATGCACATAATAAAATATACTAGTTGGAAATAAACAAAACAACGGAAGCAAAACTGGAAATCAAACTTCACACAACACATAGAAATTGTTGAATTTTCACTATACTAGGCTCAAGCATGAGGTTTATTTCATTTTATTATTTACTTGAACCGTAAACAAATGTAGCTACACCATTCACAATTGCTGCAATAACCAAGATCACAAGAAGAAATACCATGCACAAGAACACAAGAAATATCCTGGGAAAACCCTTCTCAACAAGGGAGAAAAACTCAACAATCCTTTGCTATATTCTCAAGAGAAGATCCTCCAACCATGAAACCCTAATGCACACAAGAGGGTGCTCTACTACCTTGAAACTTGCGCCCAAGAGAGGTGCGTACTTCAGCCCTAGAAGATGTACTTGCTGAAATTTCCAAATGACAAGTGACGTGTGTTTCCTCAATTGGGGAAATCACCTTTATTTATACTAGATTGGACAGACCAAAAGTGGTGTTTATTGGCACAACAGGGCCGACCTCAATAACTCAGAAAATAATTGATTATTACAATAAACATTAATTATCTTTCACATATGATGGAGCCGACCTGTACCCTTTACATCACAATTAGGGTTACAGGTAAATCTTACTCTCAGACAATATAGCAAGGGATCTCACACATCCACTAGTGCTCAGCCACTAGGGGCATGTCCACCTGTGCTCAGCCACAGGTACGTCCTACTCAACAGATCTCTATCTCACTGAGTCCACAGGAGAATCATCTGGAGTACCATCTCAAGCCTGACTCAACTGAGTCCACAAGGCAGGAGACCACACGTCATAACAACTCAGTCCAGAGTCTGAAGCACGGTGGTAGCACTAGTAATTCTTTTGGCTTGTTGGCTTGGTCCAAAACATTGAGCAGGAGAGCCGGCAAGGGGAAGGAGCCTATGAAAGAAGACAAACAGGTTGAGAAAAAGCAATGGGGGCAACCCAGAACCTATAGAGTAGATGGCATGTCCAATCTTGGCAGCAAGCCCACCAAGGCCGAACTAGAAGCCTAAGAGGCAGTCAATCTGTATCACAAGCAAACCTCTCCTCATCTCAATGCAAAAATGGAGAGAATGGAGCAGCAGGTGAGAGAGAAAAGGGCTCACACACCATCATACCAAATTGATGTTGAGCTGAAGCGGTGGATACTAGACACTGGTTTTCAAGGTCCAGGGTCACTAAATACTTTAGGCAGATTGAAGTTTACTGGCCGACCAAGACCATAGTCACTCAGGCAATGGAAGAAGTGGGCCTCAATCAAAAGGCCATCTGGATGAGAAGTATGAAGCTCTGGTAAAAGTAGTATGGGACATGGAAGGTTATGGGAAAAAAACAGGACCAGAGCCCTGTTGTCCAGGCCATAGCATCAGAGCCTAATGTTGAAGCCCACCCTTTGGTCATCAACCTGAAATCAGCCTCCAAGACAGGTGATTAGGTGCTCTGTCTATTATCCTTTTCCTTTTTCACATGATAGCCAATAGAAACTCTGATAATGCTGATAAGTTAAGCAGGAGAGATTTTGTTTATGATACTCGGTCTCAGTTTTTGTCAGACTGTCCTAGCTATAGTGATACTTCTGTTTCCTTACTGTACATAGAACCTCCAGAATGCTGGGAGAACCATAATTTAGATTTGGTTATCACAAGTATTTTTAGACATCTTTGGAACAACAATGATAACTTTGAGCCACTATAGCTCTGGTTTACCAGGTGGCAGGTTACAGTGGCAAACTCTGTATCTTTTTTGTACTATATTAATATAATCGAAGTCTAGCTTACCCTAAAAAAGGATAGAAGGAAAAGACATTAAAATTTGAAACAAAATTAAGGCTACCTGTCATTCTAGTCTTTCTTTCTTGAACATCCATGCCAAAGTCAAGTGTTCTAGTGCCCATCCTACTTGTTCCCATTTCTTTTGAAATCTCTGAGTGTTCATTCGATTTCGGCACCATCTTCTAAAGTTTAAATGGCCTTTCTTTGTCCATGGACTGTTTTTTGCTCCTGTGATTTTAATCAATTGATTACAAACATCTGCACACTCATTAATAGGGTTTGCGTTTGAATGTGGAAAGTACATTTGACAGCTCGTTCACTTGCAATGTTACACACTTGCTACTTTTGCTGGGGGAATAAGGTCCATTTGAAGTATAACATATATATTCCACTCTAGAATGGTTTGTATTTCAGTATGGCAGAATAATGGTCTTTTGGCAACATACGATATTGTAATCAGCTGAAGTTTCTATGCAACTTCATATTCTGCAATTCTATTTTACACATCTTACTCAACCGTATTGTTTCATAATAAGTGCGATGTCAAGTGTTTTCTTCAATTGCAGATGTTTGGATAGCATTCTTCATGCTGAACACAAAAGTATTCTTGAAGAGATGCGCCTTGATTACAGTCTTACATATGCACATGTAGATAGTGGAAACCAATACTTAGAGGATGATGTCCATGGTTCATCCTCAAGCATAGGAAATGAGGAAACACTCTGCAGCCAAGATAATGAAATTGAATCTTTGCTTCACAAAGGAAAAACGGATCAGTTGAATGGAAAGGAAATGAATCAGTGCAAGATAACGTCTCAGTGCAGAGCTGGTAGAAATCTGGGAAATGAATCCAGCGCATCTATTAGAGATTTTCTTCTGATTCCAAAAGGTGATGCCAGGTAAATCCACTTGTTATGTGTTCCTGAATATATGGAAAAGTTTCTATTTGACATGAAAATAGTGGATCAAATTAATGAGGACAATTGTTTGGTTGATTCTTAACAATGAACTAGATGGCAGAGCGTTTGAGATTTTGATGCGTGACACTTGTGTACTCATTTAAATCTAGATAAAGGAATATATTTTTCTTGGAGTGATTCAGCCCATTTTCTGCACTTAAAAATCCTTTTATGCATATGTTATAACCTGGAAAAACTCTTGACTAAATGTGATTCAAAGTTTTCTGGATAACCACTAGGGGGTGTTTCCCTGTCACAAATTACACTCCCTCTCACGTCACAAATTAAACTCTCTCTCACTTCTGGATTGGTTGACTCCAAACCTGAGGGGGTTTTCCTTAAAGGATTTGAAACTTGACTTCAAATATTTGGGGAAATAGTAGTTCAAATCTGTAAGAAACTTTACTGGTTTCTTCAAATATGCAACTGGTTTCTTCAAATATGCAACTGGTTTCTTCAAATTAGCAAAATTAAACCTCAGATTTATGATTCAAGTTATCGTCTCAGCTCAAAAATGTTAATCCCCTAACCATAACCCTGATTCATTATCATTTCATTAATTATTGTTATGTTAGCTTATTATTATTTCTTTCTGTCTCTCTTTGTCTCCTATATATACATCAAGGAGACTAATTTTATTGATCTTTTATTGTGTGTATTTGATATATTGTAGTAGGAGGTTGTGTTGAAATTTATGCGTTCTTTGGCTTTTGATGCAAAACATAAATTTCCCCTCACACGGAGGTTTCTCGGATCTAGTCCTTGTAAACTTAAGCCTTAGTGATGATTTGAAATATTAATTTACAGCATCAAACAGCAGACAATATTTCATCTCACATCAACCCAATACACTAGGCAGCCCAAGAGAAAAGATACCAAACATATGCCAACAAGTTTTAGCTCTTAGGGCATATTTTTCCAAGCATAAACCAGATCTGAAATCACTTTAATTACAACAGATTTATAGCAGTAAATCTGCTCTGTTATCTTCGAGATGTTTGTTAAATCACTTAAACTTTTATCGATATGTTATGTCAAATCAGCGTGAACAAGAAGTGCTGGAAATTACCAAATCAAGAAAACAATGCAAGCTGAAAATCAAATCTGCAATTACACAATTTTGGACAACTGGAAACTTCATATATATATATAGAGGAAATGAAATACATGTAAATACTCACAGCTTATCACAAGCTGGTACAATCTTCAAGCTCTCCAAAACCTTAACCAGGGAAACCAAAACATCCCTAGCTACCACCAAAGATCCACAACAAGTTAGTATCAAAACTGACAAGTCCTCGGCTTCAACAACAAGCTTGTATCACACAGACTGTCCTCACTAACATGGTTTTCTTCCTTATGACTTGCAAACGTTAGCCATATTGCATCACACAAGTAAATGGCAAGACGACTCTAGTGCCAGCTACCAAATCTACATGTCCATCCTAGGGTTCGAGTCCTGTTATTGCGCAGTTTGTAGTTAGGATAATAGACGGATGAAAGGAGGTCAAACTGGCGTAACTGAACCAATCCCACCACTGTCACCTCAATGGGAAGGTTCTTTCTGTTTAGGGAGACGTCCCCGATGACCTGGGGTTTTGAGAAGGCAAAAAGGCTTAGAAAGGCTAAGTGATAATATTCCCCCTCACAAGTCACCACCTGATCAGAAAGTCCAGCTTAATTTTAAATGAAGATAAAAGATAACCGGAAGTAGTAATCAAGAAGTGCACCTGCCCGAGACAAAGCAACAAAGAAACTGTGCATGTGCAAGCTTGCTTGCTGGTTAGTACTGCATATAATCAATGACTTTTTCTGATAATATGCAATTGAGCAATAATATTGACGAAGTAAATCAATGTTTGTACAATAGGAATGATTACAGTATCACTTCTCAATAAATGCTAAAGAAACTTTGGCATTCAATGTAACAATGTCAACACTTTATAAACAATGCCTTAACAAATCATTCAATTGCTTTAGAAGTAAAACGAATGCTGCACAAAGGTGTTTATAGCATAAGAAGGTGACAGCAGCAATAGGGTTAGTAGGATTAGTCTAGGCTAGGGTTAGTAAGAGTTAGAATTTGTTCAAAGTTTAGAAGTTTGTTTGTGATCAAGTTACTCAATACAAGAGGTCCTAGACTAGTGCGCTACTAGGGCTAATGGGGTCAAAAGAAGGCTGCAAAGGTTGAAGGACTAAATGATAATGAAAGACCAAAGACAAGAGGGTTGGATGTTGAGGTGTTGCTATAGCAAGGCCTCAACAATGAAACCCTAGGGGAGAAAGGCTCACTAATGTGTAGAAACCCTAGGCCTTAGTGATTTCTCCTCCTTCTTCAGCTTATTGGCAAGATGAAATCGGCTAGCTTGAGCAAAAGTTCATAGGGCTAAAGACAAGAGAGTTAGAAGGTGAAGTGTTGCTAAGGCAAGGCTTCATCAAGCAAACCCTAGGGGAAAACGACTCATCAAGGTGTAGAAACCCTAGGCCTTGATGCGTCTTCCTCCTTCTTAGCTCAATAAAAAGAGGAAAACAACTAGCTTAATAGACTAGAGATAGAGTGTTGCTATGGAAAGATCTATCTTACTTCAACAAAAAATCAAAATAGCTCTTAACTTGGTAGGGACATGAGACAAGGACATTAACTAGTGCTTGTCACCTAGGGTTTGATTCAACAAATTATAATAACAAATGCAAGTAAACAAAACTTTAACCATTCAATCAAGAAGTGTTGCAGAAATTCACTTACATAAACCATGCATTCAAGTAGCAAAACCCTAGTTGTAAACCTTCCACCAAGAAGAAATGCCAAAATAGTCCAAAAATGTCTTCCTTCAACAAGTTTGCCTCACAATTTCAGCCAAAACCCTAAGATAGGGCGCAAATTTCAGACCTCACTAATGAGTGAGTGAAAGATGATCAGCAAAAATAAGGTTTTTCTCTCTTACTTATACAATACAAATGACCTTAATTAAATTTTAGGTCGTCAAAAGGCGCCAAGGCCAAAATACACAATAATACTGTTTTACATTAAAATGTTATAAACTAAACCCTAATCAAGCAAAAGCAAGACAACATTCCCCTTATAGAGTGACGTTAGCCCTTTCTAGGGAAAATGCAGCCTCGTGGAACAAAACGTTAGCCCTCCTTGGGCTTCTCCAACCTGCCACACGTGCCAAACTGCCCTGTCTGTTTGCCAAAGCGTCCATGAAGCTGGATAACGTCATGAACCTCCTGGGTGACATCCTGGGCCTTCCAAGGCTAACGTTCCAATGAAGAGGGCACAACCCCCCTAGGTACAGGTCTGCTCAACTGCCTCTGGTGGATCCTTCTGCTCTTCCTTGGTGCAAACACTCTGCCCTTTCTCTACCCCCTGCTGGGGTCTCGGCATCCATCGGGTGGGCTCTTCAGCCCCATGGAGATCCAAACTAATCATCTCCCCATGTGTACCTATCCAATGTGGTACCCGTCGGGCATGATCCTGCACATCAACAGATACACCCTCCATGGGCTCATAAGTCACAGGGATCATAGCAATGTCAATCACATCTAATCATCAATATTATTAAACATGTGCATAAAACCCCCTTTACCCCAGTCAAGTGCTCAAAGACATTATACAAGGCTGCAATGCAAGTTTGGAGGAAGTGACGAGGCATCCTATTGGGCTAGTGTCCACTGGAAGAGGGATGTTTCTGGAAAGGATTAAATCCAAGTCATGTAAGTGGGTGAGGTGGATGGGGATGCTTGAGCAAAGGGTGCAGTGATAGCAGGGATGGCTTATCGGTGGGTGCCTCTGTAGAGGGTGGGCTACACCTGTCATGGATGCAAATGTTTCCAAGCCCATCCAAGCCTTTTATCTTATTCTTTTTCTTTCAAGAAGCTAGTCAGGGGACACTGCCCTGGCTTGGTGACCAGTGGTGGCAATGTTAGCCACAAGCATTTCCGTGAAATGCTTGTGG
>JASDQU010369786.1:0-11429 GCA_032191745.1 Picea mariana
TATGGTTGTTGTTACTCAAAAGGAAGATGGTGTGGACAATATGGTGTTTTGACCGACTCAAAAATTATGCAAAGATATGAAGATGCAATCTTTTCATTTCGATGATAGCTATGCTACGAGAAGGAGAAAACATTTATCATTCCCATATGCACGATGTCCCAAAATATATTAAACTCATCAATATCAATATTCTCAAGAAATGAGAAAAAAGGTACTATACACCAATGCAATTCCGCTACTTCAAATGCAAGAATGCCCCCAATCTAATATAAAGCAAGAAACTAAATCTTTTTGTTTCAAAAATTTCACTAAAAGAAATAATGAACTTTCTTAAAACAACGAAACCCAAACTAAAAGTTTTCTTTTAAAGTGAACTATTCAGAAGAAATCTGATCTTTCCCTAAACAATTCTAAAGAAAACACACGCGTTGTAATTGAAAGACACTCAAAGGAAGAGACTAATCCTTCAAAACCAAACAAAGAAAAAATGGCTAAAAGGAACTCAAAGGATGTCAAGCAGACTGCAAACAGATCAATATAGGCTCCAAAAGTTCAATCCAGCTGATCAAAGCAAAACTGGGCATCAAAAAATAGGATATCCTAATTCCAAACACAAATTTCAAATGGGTTCGTAGCCTAGCTATAGGGTGCAGTGCGAACATTAGTGAAGTTCACAGGATAGACACAGGTAGGGTGCGAACACCTCGCACTGGATTACACAGTAGGGTGCGAGCTCAGATGATTCTCGCATGCCACTAAAGGGTACAGTGCGAGAATGTCTGTAAACACAAAATTTGGAAAAAGGACAAAAAATTTTGAGTGAACTTTCAAATCTATAGAGTCTTGATGGATCCTCCATAGACTCAGAGACTAGAAAACAAGCAATCAAAGAAAGGGAAAATAGACTAACTAGGAAACAATCTGTTCCCCAGTGGAGTCGCCAATTTTGTTATTGGATAAATCCGTAAGTGCGGACACAAACCGATCTCCCTAGATCCACCTGGATCTAGAACAAAACAAGACAAAATAATACTCTTTCCCTAGATTCTAACCATTGAATGAACTAAGAGGCAAGAAAAAGTTACATACCTTATAATCGCTTACGTTGGTCTTTGTTGCTCCCGCTTCGCTCCAATGATCTCATACAGTCAAGACCAAAATAGTACAAACCAAGTGGAGTAAAGAAAGAACAATATATTCAATAGTGAATCTATGTATATGATCAAGGAGTTATACAATAAAGTAGACTTAGCTTTATGGGAAAGAATCATATTATTGTATCATATTAAATGTGAAAGAGAGATTACAACCATTTCCTTGATGTTGTAAGGTCCCTTCCAACTGTCCTTCATTCCCCACACACTTCTTGCTCCGAGGATTATAAAACCATAGATCTGATGGCTATTCACAATCTATCTTGACAAAGCAAATCTCAAATCCACTCTAACCAAGCCAAAGCTAACAAGCTCAAGAATCAATAAAAGCTAACCCAAGCTCAAGCTAACTTTCTCCATGAGAACTCCTCTCCTTTTATAAGTTGAAGAGGATAAGGTGAGGAGGTTAGGATGATCCCACTAAATCATGAAAGTGAGTAATATCCAAACCATTCGGATTCCACCTCACCATAGAAGTTTCTCCTTCTAGAAGATTCAAGAAAACGCTCATTTTTCCCACGTGCTGGAATTCTCGCACCCTAGCTATAGAGCAACCTATGAGGTGTTCGCACCCTAGCTATAGTGCAAGCTGCGAGAATGGGTCATTCTCGCACCCTGCCTATATAGCAACCTGCGAACTTCCCTTTTTATAAGGTTTTTACATAGAAAAAGCAACTTCTTTTCTCAGCAGAAGTTCTTCTCCCTTCTCTCTTTAGGAACTCAGGCCACTGACCCCTCTGAAGGCAAAAGATAGGTTTACATCATTAACGATCATAGGGATGACGAAAATAATGTGTAACACATGACAAGACATTCACAAAGTTGACCGAGTCATATTTTTGGTCGGGAATACGAGCAGATGTCAAGAGATTTATGGACAGATGCAGAATTTTCCAGCATTCGAAGGGAAGGAAGCAGAATGCAGGATTCTATCAACCATTTCCCATACGAGAAAGGCCATGGGACACAATTAGCATGGATTTTGTATTGGGGTTGACAGGAACACAAAGAGGTGTTGATTCAATCTTTGTGGTGGTGGATAGATTTTCCAAGATGGCACACTTCATTCCTTGTCAGAAGACTAGTGACGCAACTCACATTGCGAATCTAATTTTCAGAGAGGTCATTCGACTTCATGGCTTACCAAGAAGCATAGTTTCGGATTGAGATACCAAATTCATAGGGCATTTTTGGAGGACCTTATGGAAGAAGCTGGGAACTAACTTGTTGTTTAGTTCAACTTATCATCCTCAGACGGATGGACAAACAGAAGTGGTGAACAGAAGTCTGGGAGACTTGCTGAGAAGCTTGGTGACAGAACACCATAGCCAGTGGGACAACATATTACCATGGGCAGAGTTTGCGTATAACAACTCGGTTAACAGGAGCACCAGGCAGAGTCCATTTCAGGTTGTCTATGGCATATAGCCGAGAGGAATTTCTGAATTACGGGATTCAAAACAGACTGCGACTAGGAGCGCTAGTGCAGAAGATTTTGCAGAGGCGATAAAAGAACTTCACAGCCGGGTGAAGGAGCGGTTGCAAAATTCGAACCAGGAGTATAAGTGCAGAGCCGATCAGCACAAGAGACAACTTTAGTTTGAGGTTGGTGACTTGGTTCTGGCACATTTAAGAAAAGAAATTTTCCTGAGAGGAACATATCNATGCAGGGTCTTGAGGAAATTCGGGGCAAATGCTTACGAGATTGAATTACTCGATGGGATCGGAATTTCTCTGATATTCAATATCTCATATTTATACCCATATAAAGCTAAGGAAGCAGCGATAGGAAATGAGCAGCCAGTGATTCAGTGGCGAAAGAAGATGCCAGTTGCAGAAAAGCTGCATATGGAGTGCATACTGGATAAAAGAGTAAGCAAGAAGACCAGACGAAAGAAATACTTTGAGTATCTGGTCAAATGGAAGAACCATCCAGTTGAATATGCTAGCTGGGAAACTGAAGTGGAGATACAGAAGCATGGAAAGACCATGTGTGAGCTCATGGACAAGAGCCCATGAAAATTTTCAAGCGAGGGAGTATGATGCAGGAGCATCACCAACGTCAAGCGAGCCAGCACGGAAGCAAAGGACAGTTGGACAAGCCGACACAAATTTTGAATTTTCCTTGAAGTTGTTGCGCAATCTTAAATGTAGTCATTAAAAAAGAGGCGCACTTGTATAATGTAACCTCACCTTGAGCCATTAGCTCTCGTCCTTAGTAGGTAGAAGGCATTTAAAGTAGTTAATGCAGGTAGATAGAATTTAATTCTAGATTAGACAGCTTTAAAGTGCAAGAGGGAAATGGGATATAGACACCCTCACTTGTGTATTGTAACATAATTGGAGATGAAGCAAGGTCTCAGAAAAGATTTTGATATGAACATTCAAAATTTAACCGTCTTTGGTGACTCTAAAATAGTGGTTAGACAAGTAAGAGACTCTATCCACTGTCTGTCTCCGCATCTCAAAAGCTACCAGTCTGAGGTATGGAATTTGATGAATAAATTTTTTGCTTTCAATATAAATTCCATTCCTAGGTTGAATAACTCTGAAGTAGATTTATTAGCTAATGTAGCTTCTAAACTTCTTCCTGCAGAAGGCCTGTCCCCTAACGCATTCTCAGTTGAGATGTTGTTTCGGCCATCCATTCCCGACAACATCACGAACTGGAGAGTATTTGACGATGATCAGCAAATCATCAACTTTCTACACATGGAAGAAACCTTTCAAGGCACGGTGATAGATGAACGCACGCACGACGAAAATTTGCATGATTTTACGGTAATACCTGATCCAAAAACTCCTGAAGCTCTATCGGATATGGTAAACTCGATCCCAAAATCTGTAGTTAGATTAGAGAAGTTTTATGATTTTGAAGATAAATTTAAAAAGACGGTCAACTGTAAAACCAATAGTTCATCGTTGTCTTATGAAAAAGTAAACTTCGGAACTAATGAAAATCCTCAGTGCATTAATCTAGGGCTAGGATGTTGTCAACAAGAAAAAGATGCATTCATTAAATTGTTCAAAGAATTTAAATATGTCTTCACATGGACGTACGATGACCTCAAAACTTTTGACCCCAATATCATATAACATGTCATACCTACGAAGCCCCAAACCTTACCCTTCCAACAAAAACTGAGGAAAATGCACCCCAAACTTGAACCAACTGTTCAAAAAGAATTGAATAAGCTCGTAAATGCTAAGATAATTTTTTCTGTTAGGCACACTCAATGGGTTTCCAACCTCGTCCCAGTCTGGAAGAAAAATGGGGAAATCTGACTTTGTGTCGATTTCTGAAACCTCAATAGAGCATCTGATAAAGACAACTACCCTGTCCCGCCCATGGAACAGATCCTTCAATAGGTATCTGGTTCCGAGAGGCTATCTTTACTAGATGGTTTCTTTGGATACAACCAAGTCCTGATGTCTCCACCAGACCAACTCAAGACTACCTTCCGTACTCCATGGGTCACTTATGCTTATCGCAAAATGCCCTTTGGATTGATTAATGTTGGTGCCACTTTTCAGAGAGAAATGGACATTGCTTTCCGAGGCTTAATCAATCAGTCCATCGTAGTTTACTTAGATGATGTAACTGTATTTTATAAAAACAAAAACGATCATCCATTTTACTTGCAAGCCATCCTACTGCGATGTCGTAAATACGACATCTCCTTGAACCCCAAAAAGTCCATCTTCACAGTAGAACAAGGTAAACTTTTAGGATTCATTGTGTCTAGTGAAGGGATGATTATTGACCCCGAGAGGACTCAAGTTATCGCAAAACTCCCCCCTCCTACATCCAAAAAATCTATGTAGTCTTTCTTAGGCCAGATTAACTTCGTGAGAAGATTTGTCCCCAGTTTCTCTGAAATGGTCAGGCCTTTACAGAATTTGATTAAGAAAGACACCCAATATCACTGGGGACCCCTAGAAAATCAAGATTTTAATGTGATAAAGAAGGACATAATAGACGCTCCGTCTCTCATGAGCCTAGAGTTTTCTCAAGACTTTACACTCTACACTTTTGCCTCTGACCGCTCCTATGCCACCGTCCTAACACAAAAGAATGTCGAGAACCATGAAGTACCCATCTCCTTTATGAGTTTTGCTTTCAAAGGCGCTAAACTTAATTACCTAGTGGTAGATAAGCAAGCTTATGCTGTGTTCAAAGTAGTCAAGCACTTCCAGTCCTATCTTTTGAAGTCAAGGACGAAGGTCATTGTTCCCTACCCAGCTGTGAGGAACTTGTTAGTGTAGAAGGAACTAGGAGAAAAGAGAGCCTACTGGGTCACCTCCTTACAGGAGTATGACTTAGAAATCACCCCAGCTCGGATAGTGAGAGGCCAAGGATTATGCAAGTTAGTTGTTGATTCAGAAGCAGGACAACAAGAAGAGAGCGATACGTCAAACCTAGGGAAAAGCGATCAAAGTCTAATCTGTTGTGCACAAAACCCTGTTAGTCCTTGGTATGACAATATAAGATTTTGTCTTGAACATGGGTCAACCCCCCATCACCTTGACTCTGCCAAAAGAAGAGCATTGAGATTAAAGTCTACCTCCTTTCATCTGGTTAATGGTATTCTGTTTCGTCAGAGTTTTGATGGTGTACTGATGCGTTGTCTCGAAAAAGATGAAGCAGAAAAAGTCTTGCTCGAGTTGCATACAGGAGAAGCTAGTGACCATTTTGGTGGTGACACCACTTCTCACAAGGTTCTAAGAGCCGGTTATTATTTGCCCACGCTATTTAGATACGCCCATGCTTTGTGTCGTAAATGTGTAACCTGTCAGAAAGCATCAGGGGGGTTACAAAAACCATCCTTTCCTTTGCAACCCATTACAGTAGATTCTCCTTTCCAGCAATGGGGCCTTGATATCATAGGTCCTATCAACCCTCCATCCTCACAACAGCACAAGTTTATTGTGACAACCACGGATTACTTTACACGATGGTCTGAAGCTGCTGCACTAAGAACTGTCAACACCAGTCAAGTAATTGCCTTTCTAAACCCGAATATTATCACTCGCTTCGGTGTCCCTGACTGTTTAGTTTTCTATAATGCTTCTTACTTTTCCTCTCTTGAGATGACCAAGTTCGCTTTGGAAAAGGGAATTAATTTGAAGTATTCTGCTAGCTATTACCCTCAGGGCAACGGATTGGCAGAATCCACAAACAAGAACTTGATCAAAATCCAATGCACTGTTGAACGCTTTGTGGGATGATAGGGTAACTCCAAAAGTTGCTATAGGTAACTCCCCCTTTTTTCTCGTTTATGGCAGAGAAGAAATTCTGCCACCTCACATTCTTCTTCCTTCACTTCAGTTGTCACAGAAAGTTCAAGAAGAAGATTGTCCCCCTCTAGAAAACTAAATTAATGCTTTGATGAAGCTAGAAGAGGTAAGAACCCAAGCTAAACGAAAGTTAGATCAACATCAACAATTGGTTAAAAGTTGGTTCGATTCTAATTCTTCTTCTGATAGGAATTTTGAAGTAGGCGATCTCGTCCTGAAATGGGACAAACCACACGAGGGAAAGGGAGAGCACACAAAATTTCAAAACGTATGACTTGGACCGTTCTTAATTGCTGAAAAGTTGGGTCCTAGTTCTTTTCAATTGCAGAATCTTGAAGGGCAGCTTGACACCTACCCGGTGAATGGCCTAGCCCTAAGGAGATACTTTGCTTGATTAATACCATTGTATATTATTGTACATATTTTTTTCTTTTGTGTGCTTTTTTTTGTTTGTTTTTTTTATTTTTCCTTGAATTTGTCAGTTGGTGTTTTCTTTCTAATACATATACCTATATACTGAGCTATTCAGACAAAGACAAAAGGAATTTCCTTCACTAAAATAATTTCTGAAAAATTTGTACAAACATCAATGGTATATTCTTGAAGTTTATATTTATGTTGGAAAAATCTGTTGTTTGAAAGATGATCACTGATTTCAATCTTTGAGTAAATCTTGTCATGATCATCTATTATCTTTTTACGCTGTCCCTTTTCTGTAAAGGAATGACTCAGAAGATGTTTCCCTACTCAGGAAGTTGTTTTTGTAAATAAAACATCTATGGATCTAAATTAAGGACAGTTCTAAACAATTCTAATGAGGTCTGAAAAATATGTTAAAATATCATGATTTTCTGCGTCACCCCGCTCAATTATATATCTATGAAAAGAAAAAACAAAATAAGAGTTGTGGGAAGTGCTTGTAAACCTACTGGGATGCTGAATAGGTCTGCTAGCAGCAGGTAAATGCATGCATGGCACCAAGACAACTTCGCCGGGGTACTGAACAGGCCCGCTGGTAGCGAAGCAATATCAGGTATATGAAAATTTGCAAAGAGAAACCTCTTTAATGTCCTTTATTCTAATCCAGAACTCCTTGGCAGGATACAGATGTCAGAGTGGGTTAAATGGAAACCCTATCGAGGCTGTGGATGCCTGCTGGCAGTAGTGGCTATGCCAACGGTATTGAAGATTTTATCTTTAATATCGTGACTTGTTGATCTTAAGACTGTTATCAGTTTTCATCTTTTGAAACACTGCTGGAATAGTGGTTAATGATGATGTTTATACTATTTTCTAGTTTTTATTTTTGAGTTGGAATTATCTTTGTTGTCCTAATCTGAATTTGTTTCTTTTGACAGAGATAACTGCTTCTACCAGTGTGTTGCCATTGTTGGCAGCCAATTCACTTTTTCCATTTTTTATAAGCTGCCTACACCAATGTTTTGCAAACATCAATTTTTAGTCGCAATTTTTAAATAAACGACAATTTTATTTTTTGCGACATTTGCACATCTGCCTTCATTTCGTTTTCACGACTGTAAGCGTGAAAACTTCATCTTTCAAAGTCGCATTAAAATCATTATTTGAACTGTCGCTATCTCTCTTGTCAATGTGCTTATTGCGCTTACATTGCACTTATCGTTATGTAGCTGGCAAGACTTTCGATCTATACTCATTGGACATCCTTATATTGATTGTGTGACTTGGTTTCATTGAGTTTGCAATGCATTAGCATTTGGATTTGCATTCATTTGACTTACTTGACCTTTGGTTTCATAAGATACATGGGTGTTATGATTAAATCTTTCATAAATATATCTTTTTAATTTAATGCCTATGTTTATGTTTTCATAATTATTGGTATGTTGGTTACATGAGCACCCATTGGCACATTGGTTAAACTATTGATTATATGAGCTGATACATTGGTGCATAGTTGATTTTGGCTTTGATTTATATGTCGTGTGTTTAAAACTATGGCATAATGTTTGTGTGCATTGGTTTATACATTGATTTTATTGGTTGGGCAAATGACTTGATTGTTGAACTGCTATAATGGATTAAACAGCTATGTCAATTGGCAGTTGTACTTTGGCAATAATTGTTTTGCATGGCAGAGATAAGCTCCACCACCTTCGCATGATGGCATTTATGCCTATCCCATATTCATTGTTCACTTCTGTTAGCTCGGGTAGCTCTGCTCCTGTGTGTGTTTCGATCCAAACCCTCGACTTACCATGTGCTCGGCTCCATGGCACTAGTCGTGTGAATCAAGCCAAATGGAAACCAAGCCTTGTTAATGTTTGACAATGCTCGGAAAGATATGGAGGAAAACAGATGGCTCACCTTCGTGCAATGATTTGAGGGTTTTAACCTAGCTGTAGCACGATAGTTTGCCATGACTATCGATGGCTGTAGAGCCAAGGTGGGTGACACCCAGTTGGAAATTGACGAGGGTTTTATCATTTTTTCTATAGGGTTACCCTCCTCGGGACAGCGTCGGTTAAAAAATTCTAAGGTCGAGGAAGTGCTATGGACACTACTGTTCATTTCACGTAAGGTCACCTCTTGTGACAGAGGTATGCCCATCTCTGCACTTAAACCATGATGGCATGATACTTTGATGATAGTTAAACAGTTCATGACCTGTGAAGGTCGATATGGACTTGTGTTTCTCTACCACCTGTGTTTGCTAATGTTTTTTATCGGATTCTCATTGAATATGCCCTTTTACTTTCATCGAAGCCTATATAAAATGTCGAAAAAGTTTAAAAGATAGAAGGATTACAACAGCCTGTTCCACCATGGACTTATCAAACTTATCGTTGTTTATCACTTGAGTTTACACGGTGATAGTTGGAGGGCTTTCATCGCTTGAAATGGTTTTGAGGATATAGACCCTGTACAGGTTGACAAGCCCGTGGTAATTGAAACCAAGGATGAGCCACCCCTGCCCTTCCATATCCTATTGCCCTCTCCTAAACCCTCGGCCGACCTTCCTATTGACTTACCAAACATCGGAACTAAGAAGGTCGAGACTATTAAGAAGCCTACGAGAAGAAAGCCCAAGGCAAACCCTATTGCTAATGCCAAAGGAAAAAGGAATGCCCGACTCATTTCAAGAATGGCTAGAAATAAGCCTAAACCCTCTGCTGAGCGAGACCCTATCGTCCTTAGTGAGGATTCAGATTCTGACGTTGAACGTTTTCTAGCCAGCGAGTACCATTACTCGCAGGGTTTATGTCCAGAGCCACCTTACGATTTTGTGTCGAATCTTCCCCCTTGCCTAAGGAATAATCCCAATTACCTGGGGATTAAACTGCCTAACAAAACCCTCGGTAATGTGATCAAACCCTCGCCTACTCTTTCAAACCCTACACAGTCTTCTTGTGACCGATGTGATTTATGGCTGGAACGATACTACATTGATGTTCCTATACTCCAATCGAAAATTCAATCGCTGGAAGACCAAATTGCAATGCTGACCAGCCAAAGAGACCAGCTCCAAGCAACTGATAAGAAGAAAAAGACAACTGGCTCCATCCTTTTCAAAAATGTTGAATTAGCTACAACCGTTGTCAACTCCAAATTGGCATAATCAAGCCCTCTCGTCACTATACAGGTATGAAAATTTGATATTGTTTTTGTTTTGTGAATGATCAGGGTTGATATAATGATTTGAAATAACTCTGTCTCTCATTCAAATGCCTCTATCATTCGGTGATCATCCTGTACATTGTTTTTCTTTGATTTGATATACGATTTTCTCATGGATTTTTATTGGATTTGAATGGTTTTTGTTGGATTTGATTTGCTAAGTTTGTCTGATTGAAGTAACGAAATTAATGGTTTGTTTTCAATTCAATTCGTTTTGTATCCACTCCGAACAAGAAGTTTTCAAACTCAATTTAGAATATGATTATGATTGGATATGATTTTGTTATGATTCATTTGCGGTGATTGCTGAACGATTTCAATGAATTTGGTTGTTACGATGTTGTGTCGTATAATGTTCTAGATTTGATCATTTCCAAGTTGGGAAAAATGACTCTGTTTTTTTATGAAAATGATACGTTCATTTAATTCTGTGTGAATAATGTTCATGCCCGAATCATGGAACGATTATGATTTTCAATAATAGTGTTAAAATCCAGTTGTTCGATTCTCTTGATAGATTCGTATCAGAGATACTGCTCTGTTTGATGTTAAATTTGCAAAACAAATCGATTGATTATGTTATCCCTACTAGATCCGGTTATAATTTGTTTGAATAGAACGATGTTGATTAGAGTCAATCGATCCTGATTGCCCAATTTGTAATAACAAATTACAAATTCTGTTGCTAATCGATCAGTCTTGTTACGATTTTATTTGAATTGATTTTTGTGCCAGTTCGAATTGATCTATTCGTGGCATGAATCGTTCGCTGTGTTAACACAGTTACAACGATTTGAAAATGATCTGGTCGAATTCATATTTCTTGTTGACAAGGCAGCTCAACCATTGCTTGAGATTTGTTTTGATTATGTTGATTTCGATTGGTTATGAAACGATTGCATTTATGTTCTATATGATTTTATCACCCGACTTTGTGGTAACAAAAGAAACAGAGTATTCCTATCTCTGTATTCGGCTGAATGATTTTTTATCCTGTTTGATTTCGAATGGTATAATAATTTTAAATTAAATGATTCGTTTTCAAATGGTGATTGGAGGTTAATTGAATTTGATTCTTTAAAAGATCTTCAATTAATTTTAATACTGATTCTATGTCTTATTTTAGACCAGCTACATAATCGCATGATTCTGTAGCTAGTCTATAAAATTAGATTTTTATTATTTTATTAATAAAAGATCCTTCTAACTTGTTCATTTTTGGTCCTTTTCAGGTAAATTCGAATTGCAAGGGATATGATGGACAGTCTAGGGGATATTTGTGTATTTAGTTTTATTTTAGTTTCCTAGTTTAGTTGAACT
>JASDQU010369789.1:67-11429 GCA_032191745.1 Picea mariana
GTTTTTTCTTTTTATGTATTTTATATGTGTTTTTTATATATGTTTTATTATATTTTAATTGTTTAAGTTTTATTTTTTGTTTTTATATTTAATTTGTTTTGTGTTTTTTAATATAGGTTTTTTTTATTAGTTTTTATTTTTATATGTTTTATTATATGTTAACATTTTAACTCTAATAAACTAACTTAGCTACTAACTTAATTACTAATTTAATTGATTAATTACTAACATGCTAGCTCAATTATTAATTATTTAATCAATCATTAACAGGTCTAATCATAACTATTAACCTAATGTTTTTATCCTGAGTTTGTTTATTCATGGAGGGGTAAGATTGACGAAGGGGTGAAGGAATGAAGGGTGAGGAACTAACAGGCATAGCATGGATGAAGGATGTAGCATGGACCAGAGGAGGCCTGATGCAATGGATGGATGACATGTTGGGATAGGGCCCGCTGGAAAAATCCGCCTCATTCTAGACCCCCCCACCACCGTTAAAGGAAAAACGAATGGGGGGGTCCGGAATCGCCTGTAGACCATCCATCTGTGCACCTCCATGACAACCGTAGATCTGTGCAGACTTTTTAATCACCATTCTGGACCCGCCCCCCACCGTTAAAGACAGAACAGTCGAGGGGGTCCATAATCCACTGTCATATGTTGATCTATGCACCGCTAGATCGACCATCGATCTAAGCGCATTCTTTATTCTCCAGGTGCGAACGCATTATATGAGGCAAAACTTAGGCTTAATGACCTTTTTAAGGGTTTGGTGCACTTCTTCCCTTGCTTTTGTCACCATGGGGTTAGGAAAAACCACTCAGCATAAAAAATCATGAATTTTCTTTTCTTTTCCTTTCCTTGAAAATAATTTGTAGAAATGAAATATTATTTGCAAACCAAAATAGACCCAGAGTGAAAAATTTCTAGTCACTAGATGATACTATGAATTATAGGGTTATAACACACATAACACAAAATTTTTACCGAGAAAGCGTAAAGCTAAAAACCCCACTATCATATATTATGTATATCATGGATCATGAAACAATATCATACAAAAATCTAATACAAGAACTCTCAGTACAATACAATCATATCACACTGTCATACAAAACTCAGCAAATACATGTGCCAATTTTCTGTGTCTAGACAACCTACCTCCTCTATACAATCCCTGCAATTAGAATTCTCACAATAAATTCAAATTGCCTAGTTTGCACATGCTCATGAGAATATCCACTGCATGTGTGATTGCATGAGTTCACTTCACTCAAATCACAATTGATAGCCAAACTATCCCTTTCACCTGCTATCTCAACTAGGTCTCCACTAGATCTGACATGCATGTAGTTAACCGTGGTGAATCTTCAGTTGCATGTGAGTTCACTGATTGTGAATTAATTAATAATTAATTCACTGAACTCTCACTAGTGTAAGTTCAGTTACAACTAGTACAGCTAGGCTTAACTCACTTAACTAAACTTATAACTTTGTTTCAACTTCAAGTCACCTCCATGTCTTACCAGCCAACCTTTGAACTCAAACTTCCCATAGTTAACTGACTTTCCATTTCAATTAATTATTTCAAGTAATTATGAGATAATAGAATATTTATTGTCCAATTTATTTAAGGGAAAAGTTAATTAGAAACATGTTTCTTGTTGACTTTTCAGCACTCTCTCTCAACAAGAAAGGGATTATTCTTTACCCAAATCTTGTCTCTATGATATTTGAATTTTCTCTTGGTGAGTGCCTTCGTCAAAATGTTTGCATATTGATCTTCCATAGGAATGTATTGAAGCAACATGATCTTCCACTGCACACAATCTCTTAGATAATGATACCAGATATCTATATTCTTAGATCTATCATGAAACACATGATTAATCGAGAGTTTAATCCAACTCTGATTATCACAGTGAATCACTGTCGGATCTAAATGAGAACCAAACAAACCAATCAAGATCTTTCTCATCTAGATATCCTCACATGTAGCTTGACTCACTGCCATGTATTCCACTTCCACTGAACTATGTTCCACGAATCTTTATTTCCTGCTATACTAAGAAACAACTGTAGATCTGATACTAAAGATCCCCCCTGAAGTGTTCTTTTTGTCCGTTGGGTTGCCTGTCCAATCTGCATCCGTGAAGCCATGCAACTTCACCTCATCCATCTATCTGTACCATAATCCATACTCATATGTTCCCTTCAGATATCTCAGGACATGCTTACCCGCCTTCCAAAAGAGTTTGGTAGGCTTAACCATCACTTGACTTAACTGGTTATCCGCATAGCAAATGTTCGGTCTTGTATTCGCTAAATACATTAGCAAACCTACTAACTATCGATAGATAGTAGCATCCACTACCTCTCCAAAAGTAACATCCTCTTTCCTCCAGTTTCCTGGAAGAGGAGTATCCATGGGTTTGTAACCCTCCATGTGAAACTTACCCAATATCTCCCTTGCATACTTTCCTTGAGACACAAAAAGTTCACCATCTCACTGCCATATCTCCAATCCAAGGAAATAATGAAGGAGTCCCAAATCCTTCGTCTTGAACTCCTTTGCAAGGTCATACTTGCATGAGTGTATCGGTTGCTCATCACTAGTCAGTATGAAATCATCAACATAAAGAAAAATGATTAAAATCTTACCCTCCACCACTGATTTGTCGAGCAGTCTTAGGACAATTTCCCATCCCTTTTTTTTACAATGGAGTCATACTCCTCCACCATTGCATCAAACCAAGTGGGATCCTACACTGCTTCCTGAAAGGAACATGGTTTAGTCACAATAAATTTGCTCATGAGAGCCATGTATCCATCAAATCAATCAAGCGATTCTCTTTGTCTGCACTGTGAAGTAGGGGCTCCTACATTCTGTGCAACATCTAGTCTCAATCTGTCAGCCTCTGTGGTGTGCTTTCTTCCATTTCTAATGGATGGCTCTACATGAGTGGTTTCCTCCACTCCATGAACCTCCTCATGTGGCTGATCCACATCTTGAGACTCATCTTTGGGAACCAGCAGTTCCTCTTTTGCATGCAAGTCTATCTCCCTCTCAAGCGATAACTGTATGGCTTTCCCCTCATCGAATTTTATATCCTGTCGCATAGCAGTCATCTTACTATTCGGAAAATACACACGATAATTATGGGGTGTTTCTGTGTACCCCACAAATATCCCAACTTCGGTAGTCGGTTCCAGCTTCTTCCTGGCATCCTTGATCACATGCACATAAACAGATGAGCCAAAAATTTTAAAATCAGAAACATCAGGTTTCTTACCAGTGAAATCTTCTTCAGGTGTACTCATGCCAAGTATTCTATGAGGACAACGGTTTTTCACATAAACCATAGTATTGCATGCTTCTTCCCACAAATGCATTGGTAGGCCCTAATCATGCAACGTCGCTCGTGCAACACTCACTATCGTTCTATTCTTCCTCTCTGTGACCCCATTTTGCTGTGGGTTATGAGGTGCTATGAGTTCTCTTCGAATTCCTTCTCTGTTGCAGAAGTCTTTGAATTTGTTAGAGATGTATTCTCCACCATTATCGCTCCTTATAGTCTTCACTTGCTTCCCCGACTCTTTCTCCACCAATGCTATAAACTCACAGAACTTTGAGAATGTTTGATCCTTCTTCTGCATGAAGAATATCCAGCATTTACGAGAAAAGTCATCAATAAAAATAACATAATACCTATGTTTTGTTGTTGAAGCAACCGAGAATGGTGCACACATATGTGTGTGAATTATCTCTAGGATCACCAAAGCACGGTTCTCCTTTTCATGAAAGGTGGACTTTACATACTTCCCCAGGGTGCACCCCTTGCACTGATCTAACTGAGCAAGTGTTCCCATTGGAAGTCCAGTAGATATTTGTTGCATGATATTCAAGGCTCCATGAGGAAGATGGCCCAATCGCCTGTGCCATAATTCGCCCTCGTCCCGACTCACCAATTTTTCTTCCTTGCCCACCATGGCACCACAACTATCTACCTCCATCATGTAGATATTCTTAACTTGAATCCCTATCTTCTTGACTTGACCCATTGCTTTATGTTGCAGGTAGGCTTTTCCACCACTGAAAGTAACGTCATAGCCTTTGTCCTCCAACATTACAACTGAGACCAGGTTTTTCTTTAGACCTGGAACATGCATAACATTTTTTAATTGAAATGGTTTACCTGACTCGCTCTGAAAGGTAATGGTACCAATACTAGTCACACTGTATCTTCCATTGTCTCCCATCTCTATATGCATTCTGAGATATTTCTCCTCCAAGTCACTGAAAGAATATTTATCTCCCATCATGTGGTAGGAAGTGCCACTATCCAAATACCACACTAATCTCGATGCACTTGAATCCATGCATGCGATCAAAGACAAGTCAAGTTCAAATTGTGAGACAAGAGCCTCACTAGTTGCAGCTCCAACAACCATCTTGTTCTTCCTCTTCTGCGGACAGTTAGTAGCGAGATGCGCATGTTTGTGACAGTGAAAACACTTCACTTTGGACAAATCCATCTTCTTGACTTTAGACTTGGATTTTGAATGGAATTTTTTCCCTTTCCCTTTCCTTGCCTTAGCAGTCAAATAAAAATCCTCTTCATCATCACGCTTTGATGAAGATTCATCTCTGGTGTTCCGCCTGAACTCCTCCTGCACTAGATCCAACCATAGTCATTCCTAATCTGAAAATTTTTCCTTTCCATTGACAGAGTTTTGATAACTGTGCCAACTCTTGGGAAGTCCTAGGAGAGACAAGCTCACCAAATCATCAGCAATGACTATTATTCCCACACTTCCAAGCTCATCCCAACATTGGACAAACTTCGTGAGATATTTTGGAATGGATTCGCCCTTTTCCATCTTGATCTTCCTGAGTTTATCTTTGAGCGCCAATTTCCTATGGTCGTTGTTGTTCTGGAATAGATCCATCAAAACCTTCCACATTGCATGTGGTGTGGCTTTCCCATGGAGACTTGAGACAATGTGGTCTCGTACTCCCTCCAATAGAATCCTCCTGGCCTTTGCCACTTTCTTTTTCCATGCATCAAGATTTGCAGTGTCTGTCGCATCCGACTTAGGAACATCTTTTTCAATGTATTTCCTCAAGCCATTGTCTTCGAGCACTACCTCCATCCTATCCTTCCAAGTAATGTAGTTCGAGATGTCCTCAAGTGCATACTGCAACCTCAATCCATTGAAATCCATTTCGATCTTGAATCAATTGTAGCACCAAGAAATTCCTTCTGCAAATTCGAATTTTATCTAACCACAAACTCAACTATTGCAATCCTTCTTGCCCTAGGAGGTTTGCACCTGACCAGTTACTAGCCTGAGGGAAGTTCGCACCTCACCAGTGTACAGCCTACGAAAATTCTGAGGAAGCTCACACTATAATGCACAGTGGGGTGAGGGAGGTTTGCTCCTCTCCTTTGAGTAGCCTGCGAAAGTCCGAAGGGAGGTTTGCACCTCTCCTTTGAGTAGGGTGAAATAATTTCTTCTCTCAGAAATGTGCAAAGTTGTCAGTACTATGCCATCGCACCCTGCTAGAGACGGGACCTGCGAAAATACAATTATTTTCGCACCTCACTTCCATGGCTCCATGGCTCTGATACCATGTAGAAATTTCAATACAATTAATGTATTTCTTGTGTTCTCTGATCTAACAATTATATACCACTGTTAAATACATAATCACTTCTACTAATATTCTTGCAAAAATTAAACCATGATCACAAAGTGAAATATCAAGAACACATAACACAAAAGTTTTACCAAGAAAACATAAAGCTAAAAACTCCACTATCATATATTATGTATATCATGGATCATGAAATAATCTCATACAAAACTCTAATCCAAGAGATCTCGGTACAATACAATTGTGTCACACTGTCATACAAAACTCAACAAATACATGTGCCAATTTTCTGTGTCCAGACATCCTACCTCCTCTGTACAATCCCTGCAATTAGAATTCTCACAATAAATTCCAATTTCCTAGTTTGCACATGCTCATGAGCATATCCAATGCTTGTGTGATTGCATGAGTGCAATTCACTCAAATCACAACTGATAGCCAAACTGTCCCTTTCACCTGTTATCTCAACTAGGTATCCACTGGATCTGACATGCATGTAGTTAACCGTGGTGAATCTTCAGTGGCATGTGAGTTCACTGATTGTGAATTAATTAATAATTAATTCACTGAACTCTCACTAGTGAAAGTTCAGTCACAAATAGTACAATTGGGCTTAACTCACTTAACTACACTTTTAACTCTGTTACAACTTCAATTCACCTCCATGTCTTACCAGCCAACCTTTGAACTTGAACTTCCCATAGTTAACTAATTTGCATTTCAGTTAATTATTTCAAGTAATTATGAGATAATAGATTAATATTTATTGTCCAATTTATTTAAGGGAAAAGTATATTAGACACATGTTTCTTGTTGACTTTTCAACACTAAATCCTGAAATGTATCTCAGATCATATGACTCATGTCCTCTTTGAAACATTTGTGGCTTACAATGTCCTTCCACTTTACTCGATCCAACGGTTGGTATTTTATCTGAAGTGTTCCTCAGATCAGATGATTCATATACACTTCAGGACTTCGGCCTTCGGGTAATCTTACTTATTCTCAACCCTTTTATGACCATTGTTGATCTAACGATTCCTATTTTCTATTCCATATCAACAACTAATACTTAACTCTAGTTCAAATCTTGATCTAATGACTGAGGATCATTATGAATCTCCTGCTTCAGATCTGATGGTCCTTCTTTAACACGAAAAATATTAAATCAAGCCAATGACTATCGGGAATTCAGGTATTCAGGATCTCAACCCTTTTGCCTTTCTTATCCTATCCTTCCACTCAGCTTGATCCAATGGTCAAGAATTCAAACGGAGTAGATCAATAATCATGGATGATTGCGGGGTCTCAACTAGCATGATGTTTAAAACTATTGTCAAGCTCCACAATGGAAACTTCTTGTTGGTAGTGGAACTGATGCCAACCACAGATTTATTTGGAGGATGATGATCGACAATCTAGACTGATTGAGGGATTGGAATTAACACATTGTTTAATTATCCCTTTGTACTCTGTAATCAATCCTTTCCCTTGATCTGGTGCTTGCATATCCAATGGTCACAACTTGATCTGATCATTGACCAATCCTCCAATGATCCTTCTCTTGTAACTCCCAGATTTGATGGTCCTGGTTTGTCCCATAATGATAATGGATGGATTATGTGCATCATTTCTTCTGAGCCTCCTGTGCATCATCTCTTCTGAGATTTTTGGGTTTATACTTGGTTTCCAACTGAACCAAAGATATATTCATGCTCTGATATTTTGTGATCTAATACGCTTCCTCTCCTAAGCTTTGATCTCTACATATTGTTTGAATATTTCATTCTTTGCATACTTTCAATGTGCTTTTCCTTATGAGCTTTTATCTCTGCATACTATTTGACATCAATGATAATTTCATCTATGATAACTTATCATCACATCATAATGACATCGAATGTTGACATCAATGACAACATATCAATGGAAATATGTCCAACAATATCCCCCTTTATCATTGAGGGAAACACACTAACTTCATACACAAAATTCCCTTGTGATGATGTTTTCCTCCTATGAAGTTACTCTCCCCCTTTGAAATCAATGGCAAAGGGTTCCTCTCCTTATGATCATAATATGAACTTGGGTAACTCTCCCTGCAATCATGCTCGCCTTCCATAATTGAATGAATCCCCCTATCAATATGCTCCCTCTGTCTCTAAGTACTTTCCCTCTTTGTTTCTGAAAGGGTAGCTTTTTCTGACAAGCTCTCTTCCCCTATTAATTTACTAACTGTTTATCTCAGTTGATTGGGATTTTTGTGTTTCAAATAAGTAGTCTTCTTGATACCAATTTTATAGTGATACCCATTTGTAGTGATAAAATCTTTCAAAACTTAATCTAATTACTTTCTTATTTAATAACCAAAATACTCCTCCTAAGTTTTCACTGACTTTCCTTTGTCAAATAGAACAAGAGTATGAATCTTACCGATCTTTTTAATCTGCTTCTTGTTCGTCTTTGATATTTCATAGGAAAATCAATTGAGGAATTATACCAATTGATTTAAATACCAATTGATCTTTGTTGACTGATACTCCTTGAACTTCTTTGCTACCTTTATTTTTTCCTCTTCTTGTATTCTACAACTAACCCTACGAATGATTTTTCTTTTGACCACTAATCTATATATAGTCAATATTTTCCATATGTTAATTTAGAAACTCTTTGTCATAATTCTTTCATTTTGTAAAAACTAATTTAACCTTCTTTTTTTGTTTTCTTTCTTTTGCTAACAACTTATGGCATCATCATAATTTGATATTGTCCCATATTCTTCTATAGGTACTTCCTTTTCTTGAGCTTGATTTATTTCATATTCAATTTCACATTCTTTATTAGGACCTTCACCCATCATTTTCTTATTATTAATTTATTCATTTTCAGGGGTAATATAGTCTTTCTTTCTTTCTCCTTCAGATTTTCTTCTCCATATCTTTCTATGAGATATTCTGCTTTTTGGATCTTCTCTTTCTAATTGTTCTTTTAGAGATTTGTCATCTCCTTTCTTCTTCCAACTTTTATTAGGTTTTGTCACTGACTTGAATGACTTATTCAAATATTGAATTTTTGTATTCTTTTAGTTTTGGGGTTTCTACCCAAACCTATCACAGTTGCAACATCTCATTGTATGACAAAATTTTATTGTGTTCCCAACAAAATTACATCTCCAACATCTAATTGAGTTTTTGGATTTTCTTGTATATCCTTTCTCTAGTTTCTTGCAATCCATTTCTTTATGGAAAAAACTATGACAAGAAAAGCAATAGCCATTGAAGGTTTTTCCATTCTTGATTTTATTTTGGCTTGAGAGATCCGTCATCTGATTTTCTTTCTTATTGTATCCAAGACCAATTTTTTAAATAGTTGATCTTTGGCTCTTCCAAATATTATCTAGGATATCTGAGCTATTCTGGAAATTTACAATCTTATTTGTCTTTTCATTCATGTTAATCCCTAAATAGTGGCTCATTACCCTTTAATTGGGGCATATTACATTAGTAATGTTATTTTATTTATGTAGGATTTATTCCATTAGTTGTAATTATACCTCGTGGTCTCATATATATACCAAGGAGACATTTTCATTTGGAATCATCTTGTAATTGAACATTTATGTGGGGATAAGGAGGTTGCCCCCTCGAAGAGGATTATTATCTGAATTTCTCTCTTTTTCAAGGAATTGTGTACTTATTCTGAGGTTTTTCTATGCTATATTGATATTTGGTTCCTAACATATGGTATCAAAGCTCAAGGTCTCGGGGATTCGCTGCTACATCTAAGACACCTTGGAATTTTTGCTATAACTTTTTTTCTACATCGATTCAGAAGGAAATTCTTGGAGGATATTTATTAGACATATCAAGATATGTTGGGTTACAATTTCATCTCTTGAGGCCTTATACTTTCGAAAATACATACTTTCTAATACAGGGTTCTGGAATCATCTTGAATTGAGTCATTGCGGATTTTTCGCTATAATTTTTTTTTTGTAACGTTTCAGATCCTGAACTCCAGAGGATATTCATGGAAATTAGTAATGTATATGTGGTAACAATTTTAGCTTATGGTTCATCGTAAATCTGTAGATACACCATGTGGAAGATAGGGTATCTGACTAGTCCTACTGACTAGTCTCATGCAGGTGTTTTGGGTACAAAAACCATAACTGCTTCCTAGAGTATCTAAATTGAGTGAGACCAAATACATTGGACAATGGATAGACATTAGTAGTTTTGGTATGCGTTTCAGAATTTAATATCAATTATTTTGTGCAGGGAAGGATATACAAGTGAGATCTTCTGGAAAGGAAAAAAATAAGCCAGTTGTGGGGAAGTTACCGTAAATTCCACTTGGCACATCCAATTTTGATCAAACTTGTGGAATTGCAGAGAAGAAATAACAGAGACCTACAAAAAATAAAATTTCATATTCAGAAGGGCCAAAATTTTGGAGATACAATAAAAGGAAGATTGTCTAACAGAACCACCTCAAAATCAAGGTTTAAAGTCATACTTGGCCAACATGCCACCAAAAAAGGGAACTTCTACACCAAATCAGCTTCCATACAATCCTACTTGGACTCTTGATTAAGGTGAAGAAATGTGTAGGGACATAAATGATTTATAAAAGAAGACAATAACAAAAGATGAACTACAAGATATTGAAGCTAAGTTGGAGGCAAAGATGGATGGTTTAAAGGAGGAGATCATGGAAGAATTGAAATTTTTTGTAATAGAGAGGACACCTGAAAGTGAAAATGTATCCCATGAAATTCACGATGTGGACACAAGGAAGGTGAATCAAGAATGGCGAAACTCCAACTTTGGGTTGAAGACCAACCATGTTCCTAAGATCATTATGAGAAAATTTGATGGCAAGGACCCTATCACATGGATACTTTAGATGGAGCAATTATTTGATCTACATAATGTGCCACATACACAAAAGGTATGAATTGCTTCTTTATATTTAGAACCCAATCAATTTGTATGGTATCGATGGATTTGTTCTCACAAATCACTAGTCACTTGGACAATTTTCACAGAAGAAATGATAGCACACTATGATGATACAAGGAGCAATACCTTCTTTAGCCAATTGATAAATCTCAAGCAAAAGGGTTCAGTTATAGAGCACATTGAGAACTTCCAAAGATTAAATAGAAAGGTAACAAATATTCTAGATGAGCACTTGATTGATGCATCTATAGGAACTTTAAGAGATAACTTTCAACATGAGGTTCACCTTTGGGAACCCAAATCATTGGAGAATGCATTTAGGGTGGCAAGAAATGTTGAAAGTAAAAATATGGCTATGGCTACTAGAAGGACCAATCCTAAAATCTATAGAGAGAATAATGTTCCTTCTTCTAAAACACCTCAACCTACAAGGTTGACACCTCAACAATTGGAGGAAAGAAAAGAAAAAGGTTTATGCTTTAAATGTGACAACAAGTATAGTAAGGGACATAAGTGTGGTGAGAAGAAATTATTCTACATAGATTGTGAAGAGGAAGAATAAGAAGAACAAGAACAAGAACCATCTCAAGATAAAAACATAGAAGCAATTTCGTCTGAAGAGTTGACTCCCATGATATCGTGTAATGCATTCGCTGGAATTAGCACTCCTTTGTAATGATCCCAAGCCAAATTCTTTCTTGGAATCACTAACTACTACTACTTTATTGAGTTTTTAAGT